>JACEGR010005533.1:0-71840 GCA_014170235.1 Listronotus bonariensis
CTTATTACGATACTTTAATTCCATTGCTGAAAATAACCTAGAGAGTGGTAAAATATTATTAGCTGCACCAATAGGTTAGGCTGATTTTAGTATAGGCGGTATATACACTCCATTCTGCTTTTAGTTTGCCTGTCAATCAGTATAATAAGGAAATGGTGCCTTTACGTCAAAGTACTGTAAATACGTTATATTCTAATCTTTTGATTTGAAAGTAATAATAATTTTTTTTATCTTTGGACAAACCACAGAGCCTAAATACTAAAACTCGCTTAAGACACCGTGGGTGTCTTAAGCGAGGTAAGAGGGAGTTTGTTGACACGGGACTTAAATACTTGAAGATTTGGGGGAAGGAAAGACCTCCGCGGGCAGCAGGTTCCACATTCTAGAAACTCTAGGGATAAAAGAACGAACGAAATGGGAAGTTCGGGGCCTGTTCAGTTGGTCCGTACAGGGATGCATACGTGCGGAACCACGAGTTTCTCTGTTGGGAACCGTGAGTGGAGGAACTATACTGGACAATTCTTTAGAGCAGAAGCCATGGAAGTACCTATAAAAAGCGATAGATCCCCACAGTCCGACGATGGGCAAGAGAGGGTAGCCTTTCTGTAAGTGAAGGATCATTAATGAGACGAATAGCTCTTCTTTGAATAGAATCCAGAATACTTAGGGTTGTGGGGGAAGCCATGCTCCAGATATAAGAAAAATACTCCAAGGGAGGTCGGATTTGGGACACATATAAAGTGTGTAAATTAGAAGGGGAAACATACTTTTGGCTCGAAAGAGAAATCCAAGCTTTTTTGAAGCTGCCGTGGCTATAGATACATGATACATGATTGTGTTTTGGATGCATTAAAGTGGACGAGATTTTTGGCGCCCCAATCCAATATTAAATTAAGATCCTGCGAAAGAGATATCTGCATCGCTCTGCGTTTGTTTCCCAAATCAGGTTTAGTGATGGGTTTAGGAACCTAAAAACTGTAGTGAAGGGTACCATCGTCGGCGAAACTATGAATGGAATTAGTTGTGGACGAGAGAAGGTCGTTGATGTGAAGAAGAATTGGCCAGAACTGAGCTCTGAGGCACTCCAGCTTTAACATGGTAAAAGCTTGAAGCATGGCCGTCCACAATAACTGATATACGTCGATCAGATAGATAACTAGAGAGCCAAGTACAGAGTTTAGTTGAAAGACCATAGGAGGAAATTTATTAAGAAGTGCGGCATGCCAGACTTGGTCAAAAACTTTGGATATATCAAGAGCAACGATCTGGGACTCACCTAGAAACTCAAGAGACTTATTCCAGCAGTGTGATACGAAGGAAAGAAGATCTGCTGTTGATCTTTTGTGGCGAAATCCATACTGCCTGTCATGCAAATTTTTCTAAATACTTAAGAATTTGTGAACTTATGAATTTTTCCATTACTTTACAAAGAACTGAGAGAATTGAAATTGGTCTATAGTTAGATGAAAGAGATTTAGATCTTTTCTTGGGAATAGGTTAAACACGTGCAGCTTTTCAACTCTCCGGAAAAATACCTGTGTCGTAAGAAATTCAGAAAGAGCCGAGTTAAGATTGGTGCAAGTTCTGGAGCACATTTTTTTAAAACGACCGCTGGTATGCCATCCAGCCCAGACGATTTCTTGGTGTTAAGGGAAGAAAGGGTACGCTTAATGTGTTTTACCTTAAAAATAATATCGGGCATTTTATGAGGAACCTGGGTAATTTCTGGAATTGGATGATTTACGGAAGGGTCAAGGGTTGAATTGGCCGCAAATTGTTAAGCAAATAGTTCTGCCTTTCCTTTAGCGGTAGAAATAATTTCATCTTCCAAAGTAAGTGGTGGGAAAAAACTGGTACAAAAATTCCTACTTATGTTTTTCGCAAAGGACCAAAAAGATTTGCTGCTATTTGAGCAAGAAAGAACTTTGTTTTTAATACGATTGCCAAAGGAGTATTTGGCTTCAGCAATTGTTTGATTGTAGTAGTTTCTTGCTTCAATGCTGGCCTGTCGGTTTTCTGGACCAGGATCCTGTAGAAACTTCTTGTGAGCCTGAACTTTTAAAATTCTAGCTTTATTACAAGATTTGGAAAACCAGGGTTTGTTATTGGATTGCTTGGGGTTCTTGATGGTGTGTGGAATATAGGTTTCAATGCCCAATTATCTTTGGACAAACCACGAGGCTAAAAGCCTAAATACTAACGTACCGTGGGTGTCTTAAGCGAGGTAAGAGGGAGTTTGTTGACACGGGACTTAAATACTTGAAGATTTGGGGGAAGGGAAAAACCTCCGCGGGCAGCAGGTTCCACAATCTAGAAACTCTAGGGATAAAAGAACGAACAAAGTGAGAAGTTCGGGGGCCTGTCCAGTTGGACCGTATAGGGATGCATACGCGCGGAACCACGAGTTTCTCTGTTGGGAACCGTGAGTGGAGGAACTATACTGGTCAATTCTTCAGAGCAGAAGCCATGGAAGTACCTATAAAAAAGCGATAAATCGCCCACAGCCCGACGATGGGCAAGAGAGAGGAAGCCTTTCTGTAAGTGAAGGATCATTAATGAGACGAATAGCTCTTCTTTGAATAGAATCAAGAATGCTCAGGGTTGTTGGGGACGCCATACCCCAGATATGAGAACAATATTCCAAGGGAGGTCGGATTTGGGACACATATAAAGTGTATAAATTAGAAGCGGAAAAATACTTTTTAGCTCGAAAGAGAAATCCAAGCTTTTTGAAGCTGCCGTGGCTATAGATACAATGTGTTTATGCCAGTTAAGGTTACTTTCAAATGTGACGCCCACGAGATTGAAGGTGTCTTTGCTCTGTAGAACTTGGCCGCTCATAAGTAGAGGATGAGTATTTGATGACTCTTTTCGCGACAAGGAACATGACTGTGTTTTGGATGCATTAAAATGGACGAGATTTTGGCGCCCCAATCCAATATTAAATTAAGATCCTGCGAAAGAGATATCTGCATCGCTCTGCGTTTATTTTCCAAGTCAGGTTTAGTGATGGGTTTAGGGACCTGAAAGCTGGAGTGAAGGGTACTATCGTCGGCGAAACTATGAATGGAATTAGTTGTGGACGAGAGAAGGTCGTTGATGTGAAGAAGAAACAATGTTGGTGCCAGAACTGAGCCCTGAGGGACTCCAGCATTTACTTGGTGAAAGCTTGAAGAATGGCCGTCCACAATAACTGATATACGTCGATCAGATAGATAACTAGAGAGCCAAGTACAGAGTTTAGTTGAATTAATTCAGATAGTTGATTGCAAATTTTAGAAGGATCACGAGAAGAAAAGCAGATGGAATCCCAGGGGTAGGTGGCAAAGAAGTCTCTTAGGCCAGCCCACTCGGCTGAGTTGTAGTGCCATACGGTGCGTGGTGGCATGCATTCATTTACCTCGGGATGTGCAGGGTAAGATATAGTAACTAAGCCATGATCTGAGCGACCTAGAGCAGCTGTGACAGATGTTTGATAGAGTTCGGGGTTGGTGGTAAGAAAGATATCTAGGGGATTTGAACTATGATTTGGGACTCTAGAGAAGTAGGTGGGTTCCATAATAGGGTTGGTAAGAAAGTTACTGATTGCGAAGATTTCGGCTGCTCTGCCTTGGGGGTCAGTTTTTAAAGAGCCCAGCCAATTCTTATTATGGACATTAAAGTCGCCAAGCTCGATTACTTCAGCCGATGGAAACTAAGAAATTATGCCATTAATGAATATTCTATGGTACCCAACGAAAAGACCATCCAATATAAAAAAAAATAACTGGATTGAGATGAGCATTTCAAAAAATGTAAGCTAGGAAAAACATTATTTATTATTAATATTTTTCTAGAAATCATAAATTCAAAGTCATTTAATGGCACGTCTATGACCCCATTAAACATTTATTGAGAAAAATGTCACGTTAATACAAATAAAAAAGACTAAGTTTAGGTACCTAAATCGCCTGACAAAAGATTTTTACATATTTGTCACTTTACAATCTCTTACAGTTTAATCACAAATAGCTTTAATTTTAGCAAAAGTAAATAGCTGGTTATTCAAAAGTATTAAGGTTTAAAAGCTTATTGCCTATTTTTATATTTTTGTGAATTAGATTGAGTAGATAAAAAAATATAATTTTGTTTAAGACGATCTGTCAGTTATGAATGAGTTTTTAATGGTATGGTAAGTCACAACAATATTACCCCAGACGGACAATTGTTTGCCCGCAATGACTAATTGCCTACACTGGTTTTAAACTGGTTCCCAGGTTGTACATCTACAGTTGGCGCAGGTAGAATGCTTCGGAAGAAGTTAGCTTGGGTAGGGGCAATGGTTGCTGCAGCTCCATTGTTATATAGCAAATTTCGGCATTAGACTTAGATATATTTCTGTCTTTACGTTGAGATCAAACTGCTGCGTCATAGTTGGCTTTGTGTTCTTCATTGCCTTCACCGCTATCACATGCCGCAGAAGTATCACTTCTTGGTGACCCGAAAGATAAATTAAATTATGTGAAAAATATTCTTGCGAAAGTGCAGTATTTTACAAAATATTTTGCCGGTTTCTGATTATTATGATATGAATTTACCCCTAGAAGTCATTTTTGGCACGATAACAACAACACACCACAAACCCGCTCTAACAAAATATTGTAGGTTATGATCGGTTCTACAGAAAATTAATAGAGAGTTTACGGAAGAAGGAGGTAAGTCCTGCCACTTGTCTCCTTCATTCACTAGATTCAAATATTTAAAAGGATACGACGTAACGTTTATGGATGAAGGATGTAAATAAGTGAATAAAGGAGGCAAGTGTCATCACTTACCTCTTGCCTGCATGAATAATGAAAAAATTACAATAATTTACCTCCTTTATTCCTTTCTATTTTTAAGGAAACGCGATACAGTTAGAATCTAATTAGTGCAACTGAAAGAGTGTGACTTATAACCTATTTCCACGCCAGAATCTCATTATTTTAAAAAATGTTATTTACCTCCTTTATCCACTCGACCCATCAATTGTAATAGTGACTTAATAAAAACTGCACTTCATAATGTACAAAGACTAAAGACTAACGTAATTTAGATAAAAAATATTACAATTCAAAGATTTTACTTTTATTCGAACTTTTATTTTAGTTCAATTCAACATGATTTTAACTAACTTTTTGGGTTTTAAGTAAAATTTAATTCTTTAAACAGTTGTTTTCTTGTGACAGCGTTAGCTTGATTTTTAACAAAACTTACCAAAATATTGAATCACCCTGTAGACAAGCCACATCGAGTGGTTGGTTTAGGGAAATTAGATTGGTTTTTAAAGAAACACACGTTACATTTTCTTCATTTTCTAAGCCCTAAAAACCGCAAATAATAACAATAGCAAGATGCAATGACACTATGTGTCTACTATTTCATCATTTCTATAATATCTCTTCTACTTGTTAGGCACAAATTGTCGCTAAAGTTTATATACGGAACATACGGAACCGAATAGAATTATAGTCATTAAAAATCATGACCCGCTGTGGCAATTCCCTTCTTATTCGTTGCCCTTTGTTTCTGCACAAGGGAATCGGCATCGAGTCAGCCTGTTTTGTATTCAAATCGGTTTTTGTCTAAATCTTGGAACATGCGATGTCGCATTAGTAAATGTTTTAGAAATCCGATTATGTACTTAATGTACTATATCACCCAAATTCTAACTTTAGTTTAATTGTTTTCTGTTTCCGGCAACTGACGGTTTGTCACTGTTCTAAAAAAGATAACACTGAGAGAAATAAGATTTAAATTTATTTATAAAGCGATTTATCAAATATTTGAAAAACCAAAGAAGGAATAATTGTTTGACAAACTGTATCTCCGAAATCATCCACTCTTGGACTAAGGTATGTCGGGTTAGATCATCATATTTTAGCCTTAGGAATATGTAGTAGCATTTTTTGCACCTTTTAGAGACACCAGTATAAACTGTATATTTTAAAATTATTTTCATGTATATAGAGTTGGACACAAGGGCGTGACGCTATAAAGTTATGTTATGTATTAAAATAAAGATAGTTAACTCTTAGAGACTTGGTTCGCAAAAACTTGTAAAGCTTTTGCGAGCTCTGTATAATAAATAATTTTCTCTTCGTGAATTGAATTTTTTTTCACAAGCAGAAATTTTTCTCTAGAACAACCCTTTTTTAAAAAAGTTACTTTTTTAACCATTTTTTTTATAAACCCCATCCGCGGACAGTTTACAGATACGTAATTTAAAATTTAAAAAATATTTTTTTTTTTTTTTAAATAAAGCTTGTAGAATTTATTTTTAAATTTTAATTATAAAATAAATTCTGATTTTTCAGCAGGTCGATCAAACAGTGGTCATCATAAAAAAATGTATTTTTTCGATCATTGCTTTAGAAAAAAATATTATAGTTTCTATCTTTGAATATTATTGAGGTTTTCTGAGCAGGCTTGTAGCCTTTATTTTTATATATAATTATAAAATGTATTATTTATTGGCATATTTAAGTTTTTGATTTTAAGGATTGCCCAACAATTTCATGGTTCTTTTGCGTATTACTTTCTTTTTAGTTCTGGATTTTAATGGACAAATAACGTTTTTATTAGTATGCAATTGTTTTTTCTAAAGCATATTTGTTTATGCTTTTTATTAAATATTTGGCATTTATGTAATCGTTATAGAAGAGGCAGTTTTTTTGTGCTTGAAGAGTTCAATTAAATAAATTAAAAGTAATACGGTGTTAACATCATGTGAATTATGTTTTTATGGTTCCATAATGGTTTTTCTGGATGGTTAATTAAATATTTTAATAAACACTTATTAGATTAAATAAAGACAAGGAAGCATTCTTGGGTTGGTGAAATTTGTAAGGTTAGAAAACCCGGTTTGGGCGCGCCAAAAAAATTAATTGGTTTTGGCTTTATGGCGTCATCTGCGGATGCTGATGAAGTAAGCTCCCAAAACAAAGTTCGTCGATAGGGAGTGTTAATGTTCGACTCGACGGACTGATGACTGTTGTCGATGTAACTTTAATTTTAAGCCAAAGCCAATTCACAATTGTGTCTGTGGTTATTTAGCAATTACATAGGGTGATTTTAGGCAATAATAAGACAATGGAAAATCTGGTTGTCGAGATTAAAAGCAAATAAAACTTGTTAGACTGCTGTTGAGGTTAAAATAAAGGTAATTCCTATAGAACTAGAAAGAAAGAGACAGACAATAATTATTTTCCTACCAAGAACATTAAAGTGAAAAGACAAAGAGTATTCTCAATATAATTTATCGGATAGTTTTAAAACAACAAGAATTGGTTAAGCAGAAGACAGTATCCGTCTACTTAGAGTTGAATTTACTGAGTCAATGATTGCTCAAAAATGCTTAAAACAAAAAATAAAAGTTATCAGGAGGTTTAGACGTGCACAGTAGAAGAGCTATGCCGTTTCTAACATAATAAGGGTAGTTTTTCCCATGTATTTCTTATGGGAGAAATTTCAGGTCCAATCTGCAGTTTTATTGCCATCTCAACCCCTAAAGCAAAATTAGAATTTTTAATGCCCTAAGTGGTAGATGGGGGTAGTTTTTATAGATAGGGGTAGCACCAGACGTCATCACCTAACCATATTCAGAACGACCTATAAATTAATTAAAAAGTCTCGCAGGCGCTGGGAGTCGAACCCATGACACCTGACAACCTGCGTGAGAATCCAACGCCATATACCACTAGGCTATTGCAGGATCTGATAATTAAAACGCTAAACGAGGTATAATTGGGACCAGGGCATTAGCATATAACAATGAATCAATGCACAGTTGCCAGACCTAACGCTAAATTTAGTTGAACACCCGCTAATAATCGCATAATTCAGACCGAAGCGGCAACGCTGCATACATAAAGCGGAATAGGGCCTTAACAGTTTTTAACGTATATCTTGGCTTCTAGTGGTATGATTTTAGTCATTCTTTTTAAACAATTATTTTAAATAAATACATTAACACTAATTTTTTAAATAAACATGTTATTTGAGAGTAAATAGGGCCTTAACAGTTTTTAACGTATATTTCGGTTTCTAGTAGACCGATTTTAGTTGTTCTTTTTGCTAATAATTTAATTTTTATAAATCTACAAATATTAATACTAAAATTTTTAATAATTATGTAATTTGAGTGTAAATAGGGCCTTAACAGTTTTTAACGTATATCTTGGCTTCTAGTGGTTTGATTTTAGTCATTCTTTTTTAAACAATTATTTTTAATAAATATATTAACACTAATTTTTAAATAAATATGTTATTTGAGTGTAAATAGATCCTTAACAGTTTTTAACGTATATCTTGGCTTCTAGTGGTTTGATTTTAGTCATTCTTTTTTTAAACAATTATTTTTTATAAATGTATTAATACTAATTTTTAAATAAATATGTTATTTGAGAGTAAAAAGGGCCTTAACAGTTTTTAACGTATATTTCGGTTTCTAGTAGATCGATTTTAGTTGTTCTTTTTGCTAATAATTTAATTTTTATAAATCTACAAATATTAATACTAAAATTTTTAATAATTATGTTATTTGAGTGTAAATAGGGCCTTAACAAATTTTAACGTATATCTTGGCTTCTAGTGGTTTGATTTTAGTCATTCTTTGTTAAACAATTATTTTTAATAAATATATTAACACTAATTTTTAAATAAATATGTTATTTGAGAGTAAATAGGTCCTTAACAGTTTTTTACGTATACCTTGGCTTCTAGTAGACCGATTTTAGTTGTTCTTTTTGCTAATAATTTAATTTTTATAAATCTACAAATATTAATACTAAAATTTTTAATAATTATGTTATTTGAGTGTAAATAGGACCTTAACAGTTTTAACGTATATCTTGGCTTCTAGTGGTTTGATTTTAGTCATTCTTTTTTAAACAATTATTTTTAATAAATATATTAACACTAATTTTTTAAATAAATATGTTATTTTAGAGTAAATAGGGCCTTAACAGTTTTTAACGTATATTTCGGTTTCTAGTAGACCGATTTTAGTTGTTCTTTTTGCTAATAATTTAATTTTTATAAATCTACAAATACTAATACTAAAATTTTTAATAATTATGTTATTTGAGTGTAAATAGGGCCTTAACAGTTTTTAACGTATATCTTGGCTTCTAGTGGTTTGATTTTAGTCATTCTTTTTTAAACAATTATTTTTAATAAATATATTAACACTAATTTTTAAATAAATATGTTATTTGAGTGTAAATAGGGCCTTAACAGTTTTTAACGTATATCTTGGCTTCTAGTGGTTTGATTTTAGTCATTCTTTTTTTAAACAATTATTTTTTATAAATATATTAATACTAATTTTTAAATAAATATGTTATTTGAGAGTAAAAAGGGCCTTAACAGTTTTTAACGTATATTTCGGTTTCTAGTAGATCGATTTTAGTTGTTCTTTTTGCTAATAATTTAATTTTTATAAATCTACAAATATTAATACTAAAATTTTTAATAATTATGTTATTTGAGTGTAAATAGGACCTTAACAGTTTTAACGTATATCTTGGCTTCTAGTGGTTTGATTTTAGTCATTCTTTTTTAAACAATTATTTTTAATAAATATATTAACACTAATTTTTTAAATAAATATGTTATTTGAGAGTAAATAGGGCCTTAACAGTTTTTAACGTGTATTTCGGTTTCTAGTAGACCGATTTTAGTTGTTCTTTTTGCTAATAATTTAATTTTTATAAATCTACAAATACTAATACTAAAATTTTTAATAATTATGTTATTTGAGTGTAAATAGGGCTATAACATTTTTTAAGTATATCTTGGCTTCTAGTGGTTTGATTTTAGTCATTCTTTTTTAAACAATTATTTTTAATAAATATATTAACACTAATTTAGTATATGGCGTTGGATTCTCACGCAGGTGGTCAGGTGTCATGGGTTCGACTCCCAGCGCCTGCGAGACTTTTTAATTAATTTATAGGTCGTTCTGAATATGGTTAGGTGATGACGTCTGGTGCTGTTTTTGGAAATATAGGGCTGTTTTTAGAAATACAGGGCTGTTTTTAAAAATACAGGGCTGTTTTTAGAATTACAGGACTGTTTTTGGAAATACAGGGCTGTTTTTGGAAATACAGGGCTGTTTTTGGAAATACAGGGCTGTTTTTTAACGCATGCGTAAGACCGTCAATAGGAGTGTAAACATGGCGGATTATGAAGATATGCGCCGAGCGCCACGTACAGAGGTTGCGCTCCACGCCTTATGACATAACCTTAAACTTATATAGTTCTTACGCATGCGCGAAAAAATGACGTCAACATAACCTAGAAATTCGGACACTGTTATGATTGAAACATACCCTAAAATTTATTCGGATAAGCCCTCGCCCCGCGTCTAACAATTAGGGCTCCGGGTCCTGCGATAACGCCCCCCACCTAAGCTCTGGGGCCCCACTCGTATACGGTGCCGTATTTTAAAAACGGTGCCGTATTTAGAAAATACGGTGCCGTTTTTTAAAATACGGTGCCGTATTTTAAAAACGGTGCCGTATTTGGAAAATACAGGGCTGTATTTTGAAACTACAGGGCTGTTCAGCTGTTTATTTTGCTGTTCATATTTAATTACCTGTTCATGTTTAGACTTTTGCGCAGGCGTCATAATTGTAGACACATATATTAGATAAGTCCAGAGAGACTTGGTCAGTCCCCGAGAGGTGTGGTGTGGTTGTGTGTTTTTAAATCACATCATACTTTGCCTCCTTGGTTCGTACTGTATCAATCAACCTGAAACCTGTCAAAACAAGAAACCTACTCTTGATGGGTTAATATACCATGCGGTTTTCGCTATTCGATAGGTATACTTGGTAATATTAGTGTCGTTGACAGCCTCGTATATAATTTGCATATCTACTTGTGATAATATTAGCACCGCTGGCGGCCCTGTATAATTTACCTATATATCTCCTTGTATCACGGCAAATTACTGCTTTTTAAATAAAATCACTGTTATTTGCCGTCTTTTAAATTATATCGCTGTTATTTCATTAATAAACAGTTTATTACAGTATAATTATTTAAAAGACGGCAAAATTACTGCTTTTTAAATAAGAACACTGTTATTTGCCGTCTTTTAAATTATATCGCTGTTATTTCATTAATAAACAGTTTATTACAGTATAATTATTTAAAAGACGGCAAAATTACTGCTTTTTAAATAAGAACACTGTTATTTGCCGTCTTTTAAATTATATCGCTGGTATTTCATTAATAAACAGTTTATTACAGATTTACGGCAAAATTACTGCTTTTTAAATAAGGACACTGTTATTTGCCGTCTTTTAAATAACTATACTGTAATACGAGTGGGGCCCCAGGGCTTAGAAGTGGGGGGCGTTATCGCAGGACCGGAGCCCTAATTGTTAGACGCGGAGCGAGGGCTTATCCGAATAAATTTTAGGTTAAGTTTCAATCATAACAGTGTCCAAATTTCTAGGTTATGTTGACGTCATTTTTTCGCGCATGCGTAAGAACTATATAAGTTTAAGGTTATGTCATAAGGCGTGGAGCGCAACCTCTGTACGTGGCGCTCGGCGCATATCTTCATAATCCGCCATGTTTACACTCCTATTGACGGTCTTACGCATGCGTTAAAAACAGCCCTGTATTTCCAAAACAGCCCTGTATTTCCAAAATCAGCCCTGTATTTCTAAAAACAGCCCTGTATTTTCAAAAACAGCCCTGTATTTCTAAAAATAGCCCTGTATTTCCAAAAACAGCCCTGTATTTCTAATATACGTTAAAAACTGTTAAGGCCTTATTTACTCTCAAATAACATATTTATTTAAAAATTAGTGTTAATATATTTATTAAAAATAATTGTTTAAAAAAGAATGACTAAAATCAAACCACTAGGAAGCCAAGATATACGTTAAAAACTGTTAAGGCCCTATTTACACTCAAATAACATAATTATTAAAAATTTTAGTATTAATATTTGTAGATTTATAAAAATTAAATTATTAGCAAAAATAACAACTAAAATCGGTCTACTAGAAACCGAAATATACGTTAAAAACTGTTAAGGCCCTATTTACTCTCAAATAACATATTTATTTAAAAAATTAGTGTTAATATATTTATTAAAAATAATTGTTTAAAAAAGAATGACTAAAATCAAACCACTAGAAGCCAAGATATACGTTAAAACTGTTAAGGTCCTATTTACACTCAAATAACATAATTATTAAAAATTTTAGTATTAATATTTGTAGATTTATAAAAATTAAATTATTAGCAAAAAGAACAACTAAAATCGGTCTACTAGAAGCCAAGATATACGTAAAAAACTGTTAAGGCCCTATTTACTCTCAAATAACATATTTATTTAAAAATTAGTGTTAATATATTTATTAAAAATAATTGTTTAACAAAGAATGACTAAAATCAAACCACTAGAAGCCAAGATATACGTTAAAAACTGTTAAGGCCCTATTTACACTCAAATAACATAATTATTAAAAATTTTAGTATTAATATTTGTAGATTTATAAAAATTAAATTATTAGCAAAAAGAACAACTAAAATCGATCTACTAGAAACCGAAATATACGTTAAAAACTGTTAAGGCCCTTTTACTCTCAAATAACATATTTATTTAAAAATTAGTGTTAATATATTTATTAAAAATAATTGTTTAATAAAAAGAATGACTAAAATCAAACCACTAGAAGCCAAGATATACGTTAAAAACTGTTAAGGCCCTATTTACACTCAAATAACATATTTATTTAAAAATTAGTGTTAATATATTTATTAAAAATAATTGTTTAAAAAAAGAATGACTAAAATCAAACCACTAGAAGCCAAGATATACGTTAAAAACTGTTAAGGCCCTATTTACACTCAAATAACATAATTATTAAAAATTTTAGTATTAATATTTGTAGATTTATAAAAATTAAATTATTAGCAAAAGAACAACTAAAATCGGTCTACTAGAAACCGAAATATACGTTAAAAACTGTTAAGGCCCTATTTACTCTCAAATAACATGTTTATTTAAAAAATTAGTGTTAATATATTTATTTAAAATAATTGTTTAAAAAAGAATGACTAAAATCATACCACTAGAAGCCAAGATATACGTTAAAAACTGTTAAGGCCCTATTGCGCTTTATGTATGCAGCGTTGCCGCTTCGGTCTGAATTATGCGATTATCAGCGGGTGTTCAACTAAATTTAGCGTTAGGTCTGGCAACTGTGCATTGATTCATTGTTATATGCTAATGCCCTGGTCCCAATTATACCTCGTTTAGCGTTTTAATTATCAGATCCTGCAATAGCCTAGTGGTATATGGCGTTGGATTCTCACGCAGGTGGTCAGGTGTCATGGGTTCGACTCCCAGCGCCGGCGAGACTTTTTTAATTAATTTATAGGTCGTTCTGAATATGGTTAGGTGATGACGTCTGGTGCTACCCCTATCTATAAAAACTACCCCCATCTACCACTTAGGGCATTAAAAATTCTAATTTTGCTTTAGGGGTTGAGATGGCGATAAAACTGCAGATTGGACCTGAAATTTCTCCCATAAGAAATACATGGGAAAAACTACCCTTATTATGTTAGAAACGGCATAGCTCTTCTACTGTGCACATTAGTGCTGATATGACATTTTCACAACGTAGTCGGTTAAACATATTACATCCAGGAAATTGATGTAAAGAAGGGCAATGGTAAGGAAAATTTGATAATTAAAAATTTTAGGGGAGTACCGCGCATTGTTACAAAAAGCAATTGTCAAAAAACAAAGATCAGCTTCGGCGGCGCTATTCTTGGCCATTCGTATATTTAACGATTGCTAGTATTCTACATCTTCATAAGATGCTAGCGATCCCAAAAGATGCATATCTTAAAGAATAGCACTGCAACGACATTTATATGGATTATCTGGTTAATATTATTAAAATATAAGGGGCTAAACACCAAAATTAATCAGTTTGCCTCGTCCAACTGTTATGATATAATATGTCTGACAGAGACATGGCTTAATTCTAATGTTTGAGACTCTAAGCTATTTTGTAACAAATATATTGTACAGGGTATTCCATTTAAGAGAAAAATGGCATATTTTTTAACTTTTCCCATATTTTTAAAGCAATTCAAGACAGCCAATTGATGTATTTTTTAAATAAAACAACATATACAGGGTGTTATTTAATAAGTGTCCGATATTTCAGAGAGTGATTTTTCAAGTATTTTTAAGGTAAAAGTTCCTATGAACGTGTGGTCTAAGATGCTTCGCTTTCAAGATACAGGGTGTCAAAGTTTTATTTTTATTTATGTTTTTCTGCATAATTTCCTAAATAATGCCGATTTCCGAACGAAAATTGGTACCTGGGGGTTTTTGACATGAGAAATTTGAATTTGTTCTTAATTTAGCTCTTACTTGTAGAGGGCGCTAGCCACATGTATATTCTCACTTTCAAAGGCTCATGACTTTTTGTACAACCCTGTATTTACATTTTTGTTAAAAGAAATGGATTCCTTAGTCATTTTTACGTAAAAAGGTACTCTTATTAGATGACGCTAGGAGCAACCGTTTTCGAAATATTTTAGTTTAAAATAATCGATGCATACGCTTAGTAATAAATATGCTAAGTAAAGACCGCCGAAAATGACGGTTTATCAAGTAGCCTAGTCAATGCATTTTGTTTGTGTTGTCATGTAAAAATTCAGACATAATACAATTTTGACGTACTTTGACGTACAGTTGAGTAGTAGGTAATAAATATTAGTGAGTTTTTTAAAATGGTAAATTTTACCAATGCTGAGTATGCTGACATGCATTTTACATACGGACTTGCTAATGGAAATGCTTATGAAGCTAAACGTTTGTATCAGGAGCGTTATCCGAATCGCATAGTTCCAACTCCAAAAACTTTTTCAAGAATCCACGGTCGGTTAAGAGAAACAGGAACATTTGAGAAAGCTAGTCACCTGTCAGGTGCAGTTCGAACAGTAAGAACCCCAGATATCGAAGATGCAGTCCTTAATATGGTAGAAGAACAGCCGGATACAAGCACCAGGAAAGTAGCGTTTACGTTAAATATTTCTCATTTTCTGGTATGGAAAATTTTAGTGGATAATTTATTATATCCCTATCATGTTCAAAGAGTTCAGGCACTGCTACCTCGTGACTTTCCCTTACGTATAAATTTCTGTCGTTGGTTTCTCCAATGCCTTATTCAAAACCCTTTGTTTCAAAACCTTATCCTGTTTACCGACGAAGCAAATTTCTCACGTAACGCTATACGTAATTTTCATAATAATCATATGTGGTCAAATGAAAACCCACATGCAATACAGGAATCACATTTTCAAGAACAGTTCTCTGTTAACGTGTGGGCAGGAATCCTGGGAGATAATTTGATAGGTCCATTTTTCCTTCCGGGAAGATTAAATGGCGAGATATATCGTCGTTTTCTTGAAGAGAATTTGCCTATTTTACTGGAAAATGTGCCACTTAGACTAAGGAATGAGATGTGGTTTATGCATGACGGTGCCCCTGCACATTTTAGCATCAAGCGCGAGAGTTTTTAAATCAAAATTTCAATAATCGTTGGATAGGTAGGGGAGGGACTCAACCATGGCCTCCTAGGTCGCCAGACCTTAATAGTTTGGATTATTTCCTTTGGGGACATCTAAAAACATTAGTTTACCAAACACCTATTCAAAATGAAGAAGAACTGAGAAATCGAATAATGGACTCTTGTAGAATGATTGAAAATACTCCAGGAATTTTCCAGAGGGTACGCGAATCAATGAGGAGAAGATTGGATGCGTGCCTACAGGCAGGGGGTGGGCATTTCCAACATTTATTGTGATTTTGATCTGGTTTTTCATCCTGTTTTTATTTAGTGTTCGTCTGTTATTTTTTTTAATATTTCATGTTGATTAAAAAAGTTAATTTACAAAATTGTTTCATTTTTTCAAAACACATGCATCGATTTCAAACCAAACCAAACCAAACCAAAATATTTCGAAAACGATTGCTCCTAGCGTCATCTAATAAGAGTACCTTTTTTACGTAAAAATGACTAAGGAATCCATTTCTTTTAACAAAAATGTAAATACAGGGTTGTACAAAAGTCATGAGCCTTTGAAAGTGAGAATATACATGTGGCTAGCGCCCTCTACAAGTAAGAGCTAAATTAAGAACAAATTCAAATTTCTCATGTCAAAAAACCCCCAGGTACCAATTTTCGTTCGGAAATCGGCATTATTTAGGAAATTATGCAGAAAAAACATAAATAAAAATAAAACTTTGACACCCTGTATCTTGAAAGCGAAGCATCTTAGACCACACGTTCATAGGAACTTTTTACCTTAAAAATACTTGAAAAATCACTCTCTGAAATATCGGACACTTATTAAATAACACCCTGTTTAATATTACATTTTTGAATTCTATGGTCAATTCTAAGTGTTTTTTTTTATAAAGGGTACTACATGATTATCTTTTACAGTTTTTTAATTTTTGATGCTTTAGAGTCACATTTTTGGCTTATTTAATTAAATATCTCAATATAAAAGACAGGTTATGCGGGTGATTAGCTGATACTTTAAAGTTTTTTTAATTTCTTTAAAAATTATCAATGCTTCTGCTTTTTGCTTCAGTACCATTTTCTCCACACTTGTTATATAGCGTTACCATCTGTAGTTTTTTATTTTACGAATAATTAATTTTAAAAAACAAGTATTAAAATCCACCAATAGGTAAAAGTTTTAATGACTTTAAAGTACTAGGTAACAATTACCTCTATTGTGTATTGATATATTTAATTAAGTAATATTAGTCGAAAATATTACTCTTTAAGCGTCGATAACCCAAAAACAGTTAAAGACTGATATATAGTACCTTTAATAAAAAATACTAAAAATTAAGCAAAGAATTCAAAAATATAATTATAAATATGGTGTTCCATTTTTAAAATGCAACATTGATGGCCTTATTCTTTTGTTTTTATGCAATTGTTTTTTTAATACGATTTTCAAATTCCCCGAGCCAAAATACATCAATTGGCTCTTGAATTTATTAAAAAATATAGGGAAGGTCAAAATATATGCTATTTTTGCCCTTAAATGAAATACCCTTTACTTCGCTGTAAAATAAATAATTCCAGAGGTGGCAGAGTGGCTGTGCCAATCCGAAAAAGGATACAAGTATAAAGTCTGTACCTGCAGTTAACTTAATTAAATGTTAAATCAGTTGAGATAATTACTTTTTACTGTTATAACGTATAGTTATTTATATACCTCTCAACTGTACGCTTCTGGAATAATATAGAGTTTTTAAGTTTATTGAATCATGTGAATGTGTATTTGGAAAAAAACTGTTAATTAAAGGTGATTTTAATGTTTCCTCTCATGATGTCTTAAGATGTTCGGGTAAGGCCAAGTTTGATATTTTGTATGTTTTAATAAACCTGTTTGCTTTGAAGCAATATAACAATGTAGTTAATAACAATAACAGATATCGAGATTTGGTGCTCTCAGATTGTAAATGTGTCGTAAAATGCTAAGACTGCTCTATGGTAAATGATGATAGTCATCATCCCGCTCTAGCGATTGATTTAGATATTAGGTATTTCAGTTCTTTTAGGTTCAACATAAACGAATATAATGAAAAATGATGTTATAATTTAAAAAAGCAAACTTTCAACTATTGTATTGTAAAAAGTTGAATACTGGCTGGATTTAATTGGATCAGTATACAGATATTAACTAAAAGTGTGGAATATTTAATGCTTTACTGTTTGATGTTTTGGATCTATATGTACTATTCTGTGGAAATAAAAAAAATCTAGTATGGACTAATGAAATGCTGAAAAGTCAAAACAGTACACCATAAATTTATTTTTACATTTATATTTTTTATATTTTTTTTTTGTTAATCATATTCCATTTTTAAGCTGATAGTTTATAATAGTGAAAAGCTAGGCTGCCCTAAAAGTAGAAAATGAAAATAAACATATTTTAAGAATAAATTACACTGTTTAAAATATATTTTTGATTTTGTTTTAAGATATCCTTTTCCACAAACAAAAAGTTTATGCATCGATACACTCCTATGTCATAAATTAAAATTATAATATAAGAAAATATATTGTCCATTATGTTACTACAAGATCGCCACCGAAGACGTAATGAAATGACACATAAATCAAATCATACTTATCCTACGCCTTAATAGTACAGTGGCAAAGGTGCTTTAATTATTAAAATTTTATTTTTATTGTTATTTATTTTAAAAAATATTTTGTATATACAAGGACTAAACAGTAAATGTAAAATTTAAGGACATGGGTCAACTCTTATGAGACTTGGTATTGTATACTAAAAAATAACATTTTTTTTGTATTAACATAAACCTATAAATATGCTTGTACACTGATGGCGCCTTTTCGTTGACTTTGCAGGGTATAGCGAAAACTAAAAGAGATAAAAGAAAACTTATTGCCCAATCTCAAAAAGTTTTGGAACATCTTAGTTTGATATTAAATAAGTTAGATAAAGTTTTACTTTAAAACTTAATTCGTTAATTATTGTTATGCTTTTAATTTTAAGGCAATATTCAAAATCTTTAAGGCTTTTAAAAAAACTTATTGCTAATTTTTAATTTTATATAAAGTTGTTAGAACTTAATTTGTATTTAAATATTGTTTATCGGAAGTTTATAATTAGATATTAGAATATGCCTCGTGGAATTCCTTTTCCATCTACTACTATTTTTTTTTAGAAATATAAAAAGGAATAGAATGTTTGTAAAAGTCAGTTTGATATGACCAATTTTAAAAAGATAAATATTTTTAAATACGTTTTTTTATTTGCTTTTAGCCCACTAGATCTGTTTTCTAATCTTAAGTCCGCAGTTTTGCATGTGACATATATTCTTGCTGAAGGATCGGATTTTTAGCTGTTTAAACATTTTACCCTAGTTCCATTAACGTTGTCCAAGTACCAAGAGAGTCGGCCCCAAGCAATTGAAGGCGACAAAAATGATTGTGTTATAACACAAAATAAGTAATAAATTAAATTTTGGGATTAACCCTTAATTGGGAACGTAAAAATTTACAATAATTGGTCGCATGGTGTATTTAATAGACCAATGAAAATTTGAGAATATGTGCAATAAATATCGTGTTTAATATTAAATATGCAATGTATTTGTATGTATTTTTAAATAATTATACTAGTAAAAATACCTTTTTGGAAAAGTAAAGATGTTTTGGAATAATAATTTTTATCCGAAAGTCAAATACAGATGGTAGAGTTTAATTTTTTAACCCACAAACCTCTCTTCCCCCTAGCTGATTTTTGCGACAATACACCAATTAATAATTAACTAAAAGGCTATAACTAACTATAACTTCCTTAGTTCTGTGTGGTAATATTGTTTATAAGTAGGTATACCATTTTCATCGGTTTAGATTTAAGTACTCGGCTATATTTATGACGTTGCCTGCCTTAGATATATACAAATAATAATAGCATAAAAATTTACTTTAAAAATATATATTTTTGGGTTTTATAAGTGTAAATAAAAAATAATTACCAATATTTTTTTATTTACACTAATAAAAGCCCAAAAATATACATTTGTATAAGTAACTTTTATCCTATTATTATTTCTATCCATCTAAGGCTGGCAACGCACCAGCGATCCGGTACATCCGCCCCTTTGTCTCTAGTGGACGCGTATCTTTAGTGTACGTAGAGACGGACGGAAACATTTTTTAAACACATAAATCTAATGCAGTCTGCTCCAATGCGACACGCTTCTAATGACTTGTTTACAAGACAGGCGAAGCGCGAGTGCTTCGGCCCGTCAGTCGCTAGTGGACGCCTACCTTTAATCATATAATATATTTTTATAATAAATGTAGCTACAATTTATATTTGTTATTTTTTATTAAGTGATATTTAAATAATAATTTTAAACCTTAAAATGTTTATCTAAATTGTTTAAATTTTTAATAAAATCGTTCTTTTTTAATGTGATATTGCAATTTTTTTTTCAGGGTCTCCAAATGCTATACAACCGGCCCTGGTACTGAGATATGGAGATAATGTATTGGACAGCACCATTGGGACAACGTAAAGAAGTAACAATAACCTTAATAATTAATAGTTTAAAAAAACTAAAAAACACGCTTTTATATGCAACCGAACTAAAAATTAAAAAATAATTTTTCATTAAAAAAAATATTTTCACTTCATAGTAAAAAGCGTGGGGTGCTTAATATATTAAATGTTATAATTATTATATTTGCCAATATCTATGATGGAAAAGTTATGAAAAAATAGTAAAATGCACCCCACGCTTTTTACTATGAAGTGAAAATATTTTTTTTAATGAAAAATTATTTTTTAATTTTTAGTTCGGTTGCATATAAAAGCGTGTTTTTTTAGTTTTTTTAAACTATTAATTATTTTTCATTTTTTAGTTCGTTATATTGCACAAAATTCTTAATATAACAGTAAATTAGAACATACTATTTAATTAAGCAGCAAAAAGAAAATAACCAGCCCCTTTTTTATTAGTTCTGTGCCCCTGTATATCAAATTTGGTCAAAATGGGGGTTGCTCCAACTTTCCAAACAATTACCCAATTTGCATAAATAAGACAAATATTTTTTAAAATATTACCTTTTTAAACTAAAAAGAAATTTACCATAAATGTTTTTTTCTAAATATGAGTTTACTTTAGTTTACTTACCTTAAGTGATATTTTAATGTAGTTTGCTAATCTCCATTTCCAGTCTTTGTCCTAATCTAACATTCGGTACAAGTACCTAACACTCAATAAAGGCCTTCTTTTTAGAAAGTATAAATGGAAGATGGTATAAAAGTTATATGCAATAACTTGTTAGTTACTTTTATTTGCTTCTTGTATTTCAATTAAAGTGTATACTTTGTTTTTAATAGCTTAGTTAACTGATTTTTTCAACTTTAATTTCACATTAAAGGAATTTTAGGTTATGTTATGACTGAATGACTGTGAATTTTGTCAGATGTCAGTTGGTAATACATATTTCTGTTTTATGACCGCCTGTTTTAAATAATTTTTCATTAAAAAAATATTGTCATTTCATAGTAAAAAGCGTGGGGTGCATTTTACTATTTTTTCATAACTTTTCCATCATAGATATTGGCAAATATAATAATTATAACATTTAATATTTTAAGCACCCCACGCTTTTTACTATGAAATGACAATAGTAGCAAATTTTAAAATTTTTCCAACAGATTGCAACTCACTAAAAAATTTCTTCTTCATTAAGTAGCAAAGTTTGAAATTTTGCCAACAGATGGCAATCCAGGCAATGTTTGGACCGTTGCCAACATATTGCAACCCACTAAAAAATTTCTTCTTCATTTAATAGCAAAGTTTGAAATGTTGCCAACAGATGGCAACCTAGGTGTTGCTTTTATAATATAATGGAATTTTTTTCCTGGCAATCAAAAACAAGATAACGGGATACTGTTTGCAGATTATTGCATTGTCATGGGTCCTTAATACGTGTGCAAAGTTTCAAAGAAATCGAATAGCTGGAAGTTGGTTAAAATTAGGCTCAAAGATTCCGTTACATAGGCAGCCAGATGGATAGATAGATTGATAGATAGATAGTTACAACCCAAGTTAATAAAAGCGTGTTAAAAATGAGGACAACTCTCTGGCATAAACGTCTGTTTAATGTTATTTAGTAGGGACCTACCGTATAACTTTATTCAAACCACGTCCAACAGCACCCGCTGTTCGCTAGCGAGCATCCATCCACTTACTAAATGCAGTTATTAGTTAGAGAAAACCCAAGTTAACACGGGTATATTTAATAGCGGCCAGTTTAATTGCGCAGTGGCAAGCATTGTCCGTTGTCTAGGCAACGACAATATTGAGGCGTTTCGTCGAGTGTTCCTGTGGTGCCGTAAAATTTAGTTTCCGGTACGTGGGAACTGCCGACCGTATTTAATTTTATCAGAACTGCGTACCGAACCTTTCTTCATTCCTAGGCCATCAGGTTAGTTCAATAACAGTCACACAATACTGTTTTAATACTTATTCAATATTTGTACCTATTTGGAGGCGAGCAGGTAAGATCTCGTTAGTTCAATTAACAAATTTCCCACCCTGCGAGGCAATTATTACCTTATTGCCGTTAAGTAGTTCAGAAAATCCAGATTTAACCTGTAAAATTTGGTACGCAATTTTGCAAATCTATAATCCTTTTAAGTACCTACTTAACTACCTTATAAAATTTGGTCCACAGTTCCGATGTCATTTTTTTTCAGTAGTATTGCGGTAGAGTAAAAACAAGTTTAGAAGAATACATTAAATGGCGGCCAGTTAAGTTGCGCAGTGGCATGCTTTGCCGTTGTTTAGGCAACAACAATACTGGGGAGCTCGGTCAGGTGCTCTAGTGGCGCCGTAAAATTTTATTTCGATGGGTCGGACTGCGGGTCGTTTTTAATATGTGTCAGAACTGCGTACCAAACCTTTTGTTTTTCTATAAGCATGCGATCAGGTTATATCTCGTTAGTTCAATTAACAAATTTACCCACCTTTGAGGCAATTTCCAATAATTATTTTATTGCCTTTAAGTACATCATGGTATCCCGATTTTACCTGATAAAATTTGGTACTCAATTTTGCAAAAATATAATCCTTTTTAAGTATCTAACTATCTGATAAAATTTGGTTCACAGTTCCGATGTCACCTTATTTTGAAAATTACGAGTTTATTTTTGCTGTATTGTGTTTTTACTCCACTTCCTATTTTGTTCTTATGGCTTCTAAGAAAATTGTTATAAAGGGTAAAACCTTATTGATATTAAAAAAAGGTTTTTAAATATTATCAGTTAAGTCTGTTAATGATGTATTTATTATTAAAAAAGAAACATACAGAAAGAAGCTCCAAGTAGTATTTTGAAAAAAATGTGCTATTTTAAAGTTATACTAACAGATAACAGTACGGTAACGGGTTTTGAAATCTAAAAATATAACACGTATCATATGTGCGCTAAATATAAGGTTAAGGGCATAAAAAAATGAGATTTTGTCCCCATTTAATTTTACTTCTTTATGATCTTATCCTACATGTCAATTTCGTAAGGTTTTTGGTGGATACTAGTTGAGTATATTTATACCTAAAAATGTCTGGTATAAGACAAATTTATAGTTAAGGTGCAGATTTTGTTTTTATATATTTCTATTATTACGTAAAAGATATACTTCTTTTCAGAGGTGTTGACTGTTACGTCACGTTTCGTGACGTCATATCGAAATTAGGGCACGTCGTATATTATGTCATATACTTAACCAAAAAAAAAAAAAGGACGTTTTAATTTTGACGTTAGAATATTTATTAAGGTGGTTATACACTTTCGTGATAAATGAAGGCCGTTCCACACTAATGATATAATGTTTATCAATACGACATTGCGGTCTTATTAAAATTATATTGGGAATTTAAAGGCAGGAATATTAAGGAACTATAATTAAATTCCCGATAAAAATAAAACACAAAACTCATATACAGCATGTCGTCTGCTGTTGGCGATTTTAAAACTATTTATTTATGTGACATAGGTATAAAAAATAAAATTTAAGATATACAGTAGCATTAGAACTACTTAACTAAACCTATCCTAATTAAATGTAATATTGCCTTTTTGGCCAAAATATTTAATTTAATTTAACTTACATTAAAGAAATCTGTTACAATATCTATTTATGTTACCAAATATCCTATTAATTGGAGACAAAACTTTGCTTCCAAATTCAAGAACAATCCTACCATAAGGTATTTACAGTTTGTCCACATATGAGAGACTTTTTAAGTATTTATTTTTATGAAAAATAAAGTTACCCTTTACCAAAGTTTTGCTCTCTGACGAGGCGCGAACCGAAGTGGCAAGCAAATAACTTGGTGGCCAGGTGGTGAGCTAGTGGCAGATGAAATCTTTAAAGCCCTAAAGAATTCACATGCCAATATCTCACCAACTCGCCGCCACGCCTCTTGTTAGTCACTTCAGTGCACATCTTGCCTAAAACAATTACTTAAATGACGGTATTCTACGAAAGAAACTACAATATTTCCCATTTAAAGTTTTTTCGTAACTTTAAGAGCAAATGAGTTACAGAGATTTGTAAAAATTGCTCAGAGATAGAACATAATAGCCATAAACTGTTTTTACGCTAGTTGTTGTTTTAAAACTAAAATCTTATACAGACAATCGATGCACAAGAGAACAAATTAATCAAGAATTTTATTTTGCGAGAAAAAGTTACTCTTAATAAAATTTCTTGATGGTAAAAAAATATAATTCACGCAAAGGAAACGTTGATTTTTGTAACCAGGTTTCATAAAAACTTTCTAAAGAGCAAATTTTCATTATTTTTTATTTTTAAGCCAAATGTAAATTTATTATTATATTTTTGAACAGCATTAGCAGTTGAAATACAGACATTATCAATGTCAATTTATTTTTTTTACTGGGATATCAAAAAGTTTTATAAAACTGGTGTTATTATAAATTAATTATTTAATTTTATTAAAATAAACAACAGCAAAAAAAGATTCCAATATATTTCTTTTATGGTTTAAGAATATGCATTTTTTTAAATTAAAGAAGATACAAAAAATACCAAAAATAAGTAAGTGCCTAATCAAAAAATAAAAAAAATGTTTAAATGGTATTTTAAATATTTACAAAAGCTAACTCTTTTTTAAAATATAACGCCCTGCATCTTAAGAACTAAGAAATTGTGGACCATGTTTTATTTTGATAACAGAATTCCACCCTGTGTATATAAACTAAATTTGAACAGTCTATCTCAAGGCTTCAGTACACGTTTATAAGTTTGGCCAATAAGTTAGGAAAATAAAAATAGTTTGCCAATTAACGAGTATGTAAATATTTTTTTGTTGGTGTTCTGTAACTATGGATGTGGAGACTATAGCAGCCGAGGCAATTTATTTGTACAGTGTTTCCAATTTTTATGGAAAGGTGCACCAAACCAAAGTGATTTAAAAAAATGACTTAAAAGAAGGTGCTGAAAGCTGAGTTTCTATCGAAGCAGAACAAGGTAAAAATATATTCAGTTTTCCATATATTATGTTGACATTTATAATATGAACTTAATTATAAAAGTAAATGAAGGGAAAGAGGGGTGTCCGGATCGTAGAATGTAAATATATTTAATATATTTTTAAATGTTTTTAAAGGGATACTATGAACAATCAACTTTCTGAGCTGCTTGCAGAACCATCGGATTAGTTCGATCATTTTAAACGGGTGTCATATGCCGATTTTAAGAATCTTCTACAAAAAATTTCCTTGATAGTTGCAAATTAAGACACTAACTGGAAAGAAGCTATACCAGAAAAATACGATTTGCATTGACGCTAAGATTTTTAGCTACTAAAAAAAGCTTTAGAAGTTTACACTATCTATTTAAAATATTCAGTCCACTTATTTCACTTCACTTAATAAATTGAAATCTGTTTGGCACTGAATAAACTTCTATTCTACATGATTCATTCCTACTTTTATGCATTTTTATAAGCCCTATAAAAATATTTGCCAACATTAAATAATTTGAACAGATATAATTTCATTGGAAACTACACTCCTCAAAAGAATTATCGCATATGCTGGATTTTTTCAATTGAAGCAAAAGCTTCAATACAAAAATGCTTTCATTTAAATGGCCATATCTCTTTTAATTATTAAGGTATCAAGACAATTAAAAGAAAATGTTAAGGAAGGTGGAGCTAACACTTTGTCGTAACCGTTGTTATTTACTATTATCAATACACCCTACGGGGTGATAAATAAAAAAATAATAAAAAAAATAATAATAAATTTTTAATTGCCTTGCATGATATGCTGTTGAAAGGGAGGAATCTAATTTGTGATTATAAAATATCAGAAATGAGTAAGGGTATAATTTATTTACAAATGATATTAGTCCCAATTAATAGCAGATTATAATATAGGCCGTCTAAAAATTATTAATTTTTTTCAATTTTTTTTATCACCCCGTAGGATTTATTGGTAACAGTAAATAACAACGGTTACGATAAAGTTATAGCTCCACCTTTCCTTAACATTTCCTTTTAATTGTCTTGATAACTTAATAATTAAAAGAGATATGGTCATTTAAATGAAAGCATTTTTGTATTGAAGCTTATGGAAGAAATCGAGCATATGCGATAATTCTTTTGAGGAGTGTATTTAAAGCCATTCAGTTGGTGCTTGACAAGTGGTATAGGTTAAACAGTTTACATTTGCTGATGGAAGACGGCTGTGTGATAAAGGAGATGTATATGACCATTCAGATTGATCCCAAACTGTTAAAAGAGCCTGGACGAGTAGTATAAAAGTACGAACTATTGGGACCATTTTGCTTTTTTCGATGTCTGTTCATTACCATGTTGCCTATTTCAAACATAATTTCTTCTCGTTTATTCTCAGAAATTTTTTACATTTTTTGTAAGGAGTCTACCATACAAATCGCATTCATCATCTTGTCTTGCTGTTTTTCTGTAAAGTACTTTTTTCAGTGTAGAAAAAGAATTTAGCATTCCCTTGCTGGCCTCTGTTAATTTTGGCGGATCTTTCGCAGCGTTTAAAAACTGAAACATTTATTTTATTAATTTCGGAATTGCTGCTAGTCCCAGCTGCAATGCCAGATTTACTGCTGGTTTCAGGTACAGGAGATATCAAGTCTATATTCGTGCTTGTTTCCTCTTTATTATATGTCGTTTGCAAGGTCTGTAACAAAAAAAAACTTAAGATTATTTTTATTTTAACTTGTATAATTATGTATATAATTTTAGATGCCCGAAACTGCAGAAGGATGAAAATCCATCCAAATTACATAAGTATGGCGTTCCCCATTGCTATTGATGGAAAGCACATTATTATACTGTCACCTTCACATTCATATCGGAATATTTCAACTATAAAGAACCTTTCAGAATCATTTTACTTGCAGTGGTAGACAGTAATTACTGTTTTATATTTGCCCATGTAGGCTCTCAGGGCCAAATAGTTAATGGCGGAGTAGTTAATCAAAGTATTTTATACCGAAAACTATTACGATAAATTTTAAAAAAATTTCTCCCCTTGTTCACTACCTAATGGCGATATTGATATGCCTTGCGTATTTTTAGGAGATAGTACATTTGCAATCAGTACCCACATAATGAAACCTTTTTTAGGTCATTATGCACTAGGGTCTCTGGAGCAAATATTTAATCAAGAATTGTCCCGTTCTCGGTAAAAAGTAGAAAATTCTTTTGGTATACTCTTTGCCAAATTCAGAATGGGTATTTCAAAGACCTCTAGAGCCCACCTAAGCCTCCATTGTTTGGATGACTTGTCGTTATCTACATAATTATTTAAGAAACAGTAATACAAGATAATTATACACTTTTAGGTTCATTTGATACTTATAATGCTAACGGAGAAGTAATTCGGCCAGGTGTATGGAGAAATATAGAGATAATACTTTTACGACAGATATACGATTGCATTCTATGAACTATTTTTATAGAAATGGTAGATAACTAAACTTTGTGTAAAATAAAAAGGTTGGCAATTGACTAGAAACTGTGCGCAACTCCGATTTTGACCAAATTTTGTACACGGAGGTTTTTGGGGCGCTGATTACGAATCTTAAAGAATTTTTAGGCGGAAACGTTTCGTTTCCGAGATATATATCATCAAAGTTGGTATTTGAACTATCCTCATTTTCACTATATCCCCCTTCTTTTTACATACAATTCTTAATTTTAATTTAAAGTGGTATTTATAAAATATTTATATATATTTATTTGTTTTTACCTTTTAAAATCTTGTTTTCCTACGTATTTTACACTTTTTTTTAAATATAATGCGTAACTTTATTTTCAATCTTTTCAATTATCGTGAATGCGCCGGAGCAGTTTATGCATGGCTTGCTGCGTTTTTAAAGGAACCCTTCTTAATTTATTTAATAAAACGTGTAAAATACATAGAAAAACTGGGGTTTAAAAGTTGACAATCAAATATTGTAGGCCACTTTAGCTTTAAATCAAGAATTATGTGCAAAAAGAAGGGGGAATATGGTCAAAATAAGGTTAGTATAAATGCCAACTTTGATGATGGATATCTCAGAAACGAAACGTTTCGGACTAAAAATTCTTTTAGAATCGTGATCAGCGCCCCAATAACCCCCGTGTACTAAATGTGGTCAAAATCGTAGTTGCGGACAGTTTCTAGACAATTACTTATAAAAATGTTGTTTTACTTACATTATTATCCTCGTTGTTAATTATGCTGCGGCACTCATACACATGCTTTAAGAAGTTCTACAAAGGCTCGTAAAATAGCCAAATGAGATTGTAAAGCTCGTCCTCATGTCTGATTTTTCTGACTGCATTTTTTCTTGTAATGGAGTCTGAAGGTAGTCATTGGCAATTCTTTTTATAGTTTATTGACAGGTATAGGCACATTATAAGCTATACGATTCCAAGCATTATTAATCTAAAGTAGAAAATAACAGATAGAATACATAAATTATAACATTTTTTTAGCATGCTCACCTGTCATATAAATTTACAGTGTATAAATTGCAGAATTATTGGTAAAAATATCCATAAAATACTAAGAGACCTTTAAAACAAAAAATTACGTTATCTTACCTGCCGCATACACTGCATAAATCCGCGTTCTTATTACATGTTCATGTATTTCTTGTAAGGTACGCCGATGGGACAAACTAGCAGTCAAGCGTTTATATTTCTTTATAATCTTCATGTTTTTACTCCACTTGCATTGATTCTTTGTAAGGTAGATAAAGATACTCCCAGGGTACCAGAAACTCTCTACAATACAGTAATATTATAGCAAACACATAGCAAAAAAAATTGTAACTTACATTAAATACAGCACTCACAGGTTAAAGAGGTTTGCCTGCTTCTGTCTCCATTTAAAAATATTTTAATAACTTTAAAATAAGAACTTGTTCGGCTTCTGTGTCTCGTTGCGCCATATTTAATAATAACAACAAACAAACACTAATATATAAAAAAATAGTATAATATTGAAATCACAAAACGGCACTAAACGTTTCAAACTGTTTTGAACTAACATTCCAATGAAAATTTCAATGTTTGATGTTAGACACGGGGTTACAAACGTCACGCAAAATAGTTTTGTTTTGGGCACTAAACAAATATAGTTTTTTTATTTACTCAACTTTTATAAAGATATATAAAATATATAAAAAATTGGAATGCCTAAAATATCAAAAATCAATAATGACAGTAACTGACATTGACTGATTGCTAACGATTTTTCTCCGACATTCGTCAATGACGTAATTTTTTTGTCACTCTTGATTTAAACGACATAAAGCGAGAAAAACAATGTATGACGTAACAGTCAACACCTCTGAAAAGCTCTATAGTAATTGTTTAAACTGCTTTCCAAGCATGTTCAATGTTATGTCACATTAGGTGACGTCATATCGAAGTTACGGCACGTCGTGTATTGTAACATATATTATTACACCAAATAAAAAAAGGTTGACGTTTTATTTTGACGCTAGAATATTTATTAAGGTGGTTTTACACTTTTGTGATAAATGAAGGCCGTTCCAGACTAATAATATAATGTTATGAATACGACATTGCGGTCTTATTAAAATTATATTGGGAATTTAAAGGCAGGGATATTCAGGAAATATAACTAAATTCCCGATAAAAATAAAACACAAAACGCATATATAGCATGTCGTCTGCTGTTGGCGATTCTAAAACTATTTATTTATTTGACGTAGGTATACAAAAATAAAATTTAAAATATACAGTATCATTAGAACTACTTAACTAAACCTAGCCTAATTAAACCTAATATTGCCCTTTTGCCAAAATGTTTAATTTATTTTAACTTACATTAAAGAAATATCCGTTACAATATTTATTGAGGTATGGCGGCAAGGTAGTCAGGAATATGTAAAAGCTGGGTAAATAATATGGAAGCGTTAAATTAAAGTGGCGGTGAAATGGTGTTTGGCAAGTATGTGGCGTCGGTTGGGTACCACTAGTCATTAAAATATTTAATTTTTAAAAACCAGCAAAGAATTCACATGTCAGGGCCGTATTAACTGTTTGAGGCGCCCTAGGCTAGAATTCCCGGAGCGCCAATTTTTTGATCAAAAAATTTTTGAAGAGAAAAAAAAGTCCTTTTCTCCGTGGCGCCTCTTTTAAGTGCCAAGTCAAGCCCTTTTTTTCACGCTTATTTGCCTATTTCATTCCAAAGCACCTTATTCACAGAGAAGTGAATCACCAAAAATCCCCACTTAACCTAAACTTAAAAAAAAACTCCCCTGTCTAGCGCCTATTACTCCCCTGTCTGACGCCTATTTTTTATGGCGCCTAGGCTGTAGCCTGAGTCCAGCCTAATGGATAATATGGCCCTGCACGTGCACCACTACCTCAGTAACTCGCCGCCACGCCACTTGTTAGTCCCTTCACTGCACATCTTGCCTAAAACAATTTATTAAATGGTGGTATTCTACGAAAGAATCTACATTATTACCTATTTTTCGTAACTTTAAAAGGCAAATGAGTTAAAGAAAGTTGTGAGAATTGCTTAGAGATAGATCACAATAGCCATAAACTGTTTTTACGCTAGTTGTTTTCAAAAATAAAATCTTATACAGACAATCGATGACCAAGAAAACAAATGGATCAAAAATTTTATTTTTGCGAGAAAAATTATTTTTATAAAAATTCTTGCTGGTAAAAAATCATGCTTCACGCAGAGAAAACATTGATTTTTGTATACCAGGTTTCATTAAAACTTCAAAAACATGTTTTAAGTGAAATTTTTATTATTTTTATTTCTAAGCCAAATTTTAATTAATTAATATATTTTGAATAGCATTAGCAGTTGAAATACAGACATTATCAGTCGATTTATTTCTTTTACTGGGATATCAGAAAGTTTTATAAAACTGATTTTGGTGTTTTTTAAAAATAAATTATTTAATTTTATAAAAATTATGCAAAAAAAAAAGCTAGTAAATGTGCTTATTCAAACATCTTTCCTGTATACTTGGTGTTTGTGAAGTATGGTGAAAACTAATACGGTAGAGTGCTCTAATCAAAATAAAAAAAATATATAAAAGATTCTTTATTCTTAAGATACAAGGATGCTTAAGATCTCAAAACATTTTAAAATTTTCAAAATACCCGTTTTAGTAAAATTCGTCAGTTTAAAAACTAATGATATTTAATAAGGTACCTGTTGTTATTCTTAGAATTAATTTTCAAAGATTATAATAATCTGTTTTACTTATTTATTTATTTTTGTTACTCTTTGTTGCTTGTAAGGTATTGGAAAAATTACCAATTGTAAAACAGTATTTTCGTTTATAGAGTAAATATTTACTATACAGATATTTTATAAATATATTTTATAGGATGTGGATACGTCAAGAGTTATCTTTAAAAAATTGACATGATGACAACGTACAAAAATGACTGTTATATTATTTTTAATATTTAAAATAAGATTTGTAGATATAAAATGCGCGTTTAGTTTAACAATGTAATAAAAGCTAATATTTAATCTCAACAAAAACGTAAATGTAAAAAGGTGAGCCAAATTCAATACTAAAATTATACTTAGCTAATAGTACTTGATTGTGGACTTCTCCGCAAAAAATGGAGATCTAAATGAGTGCCTAGTTCTGTACAAAATCCAAATATAAATTTATAGGGACAACATAACTTTATGAACAAGTATGAACTTTATTTCGTTGTTTTATTGAATACCTATAAAAATTGCCGTGTTTTAAATATGTGAGATTTTAAAGTAGGTTAGATTTGACTGGGCCAGTTTTTATTACGTCGGTCAATTTACAAAGGTATTCAACTTATTTAAATATACTGGGTGATGCATCCCCGGGCGGGACATAGGAAATCCCATGTAATTTTTAATGGGGTCAATTATTGGCTCCCCTAATAATTTTAGAGAAAAAAATCAATTAAAGTTTATTGAAGAGCATGCAGATCTACGTCCATGGTAAAAACATTAGATTTTTCAATTAACCCGTTTGCTAGTTAGATGCTAATATATTTTTAAAAATTGTTACATTATTATCGCCTTATATTTATGAACAACAATAAAAATACCAGTTAGCGTGACATAACGTTGTCATTTTGAAATTGAGTACTTAATTATTATCAAAAAATCGTACAGTGAAAAGATTAAAGTTGTATTTATACAAACGAATTAAGTTAGGTGTAAACTAAACTAGAGTAACAAATTTCAAGAACTTATGACATTAATAATATTTACATGCTTCAATAATTTATTACTATTGTTACAATAATTAATATGTTGGAAATAAAATTAAGATTTAAGAACATTTTCAAATATTTCTCCATTGACTGCTAGACTGGTAATTTAAAATTTTATTGCATTCTGCAGAAATAGCATTTTTTAACTCATCTAGATTAGAGTAATTTTTATCCTTGTATATCATGCTTTTTAAATGGCCCCAAAGGAAGAAGTCATTTGGCGAAATATCAGGAGACCTGGCTGGCATATTTCTTAAAAATTCCCTCTCCATGTTTGCCCTTTCCATCATGTCAAAACAAAATTCCTGCCGTCGTATTTCAACCCCATCCCTTAGCTCTTGATGTCTTTCATATTTGTATGAAATGTATTTATGCCTTTTCAAAATCCGTAGCACTGTTGATTGATCTTTTCCTGTGATATCCTGAAGATTCCTTGTACTCACATTCCCTTCATTTTCTTCCACGTGCAATAAAATATCCAAGTCTCTATCATCTCTTACATGTTCTTCCCTTTAATACTCCCTAGCTTCATATCTGCAGTTATTTGTCACTGTGCCTTTGGTCACAAATTTATCGGTCTATTTGGATACTGAGCAGCGAACATGTCTGACACCTTTTGGTAACTATTTCCTTGATAGTACCATTTAATCATCAATACTTTTTCTTCAGTAGTGTAACTCATGGTAAATCTTTTCGCTTTACGATTTTTCGTAACAAAGCACTAAATTTCAAAATGATAACGTTATAAATATGAGGCGATAATAATGTAACAATTAAAAATATGTTAGCATCTAACTAGCAGTCGGATTAACCGAAAAATCTTAAGTTTTTACCATAGACGTGCATGCTCTACAATAAACTTTAATAGAATTTTTCTCTAAAATAATTAGGGGAGCCAATAATTGACCCCATTAAAAATTGCATGGGATTTCCTATGTCCCGCCCGGCGATGCATCACCCAGTATATATATATTTTTAAATTTAATTAAACGATGGTTGTAGCTGAAATTAGGTCCATTTTGAGAGAAAGTATATTATTGTTTAAATCACTTGGCGCATTTAAGAAAAACCTTCAAATTCAAGCAATAAATTTTTGTGGCATATGTTTTCTTTCTATTGTCGTTAGCATAAAACAAATAATACACACATACTAAAGACACATTTTAACCTTGATAAAAGTAAAAAGGGTCACCTTTAAATAAAAAAACTTAAAACCTAATAGCCTACATATTATTAACTTTTATGACCCTTCAGAATAAGCAACATACATTTGAATGTATTTGAAACTGTTCAAAATATATTTTTATGCTCCATTAAAAAGAAATCACTTAACCATCCGATCACCAATATTAAAGTACACAGTGACCTGGGCACGAGTCATCGCTGTAGACAATCTTAACTCCCGCAGTCCTAAATCTGGACCGCCTGGAGGTTTATAAAGATTCCCGACAATGACACTTGAAAAAAGTAATCATAGGCCCGTGCCCCACGTATCGATCTCCATAGGAACCAAGTCGGAGATTTTCATTCAAAGATAAGAAATATAGAAGTAAAGTAGATCAAAAGAGTTCTGTAGAAATTTACAAGACTTAAAGATGTTAGATTTTAGAGATGATATTAAAGAGTAAACACAGTGACAGTATTATTTTGTCTGTTTTTTATTTCTTATTATAAGTAAGGCGGCTTTGTTATACCTTTTTATTTTGTGAATGCTAATAAAAAAATAATATATTTTCTTAAATCATTTTTTCTTATTACGAATGGGGATTACAAAAGGTCAAAAAGTCAAAAATGTTATATTAAATAAAAAAATTATTTTTTTAATAACTAACTAGAAAAAAATTCATATGAATATATGTCGTAACGTTTCACTTTGGGAATTACAGGATATTAAAATTTAAAAATAATTTTTTTTTATTATAACTTTTCATACAAATTTAGTAATTTAAGAAAATGTGAGAGAGATCCCTTAAAAACAAATATTTTTTTATATATATATATATAGGAGGGACAAAAATTTTCACAAATGTCATCCGTGAGATCGTTAAATATTTTTTGTTTTAAACATATTTTTTCTATAAAATTATATTATATTATTTTTTTTTATATAATTATTACCTTTTTGCGTACAAAACAAAGATAAACCATTTTTTGGCATGAGTATTTAATATCGCTTATATCTAATTTAACAGAAAATAATTATTACCTTTTTTTAGATTTTTTAAATTAATTTTTAACGAAAAAGAATGGTAAATACATCAGTGTTTTGGCTTTTATTTATACAGGGTGCTTCTAAAAGTTCTAAACAAAATACAAGGATCTGATGTTATTACCCTTTTTTTTTTTCACCCTTTCGGGGTCATCCCACCCAGGTCCGACGACCGCCCCCTAGGTGGTGCACTGCAGCCTGAAGGCTTATTGTACCTTGACCCCTACTCCTTCTTATTCACGTTATTAACCTTAGTCGAAAGGTTGATCGTTTGCGAAATACAGAGCGTCAAAGTTTTTATTTTATTTTAGTTATTTTTGAATATTTTATTACATGACATTTTCTTTTCTGGGAATAGGTTGCGACACATCCTTACCTTTTAGGCGGTTCAAGGTCGGGGACGCAAGGAAGGGCACTACGGAGAAAAGTTGGCGAGACTGGATAAAATTAAAAGACTGCAAGTGTCTTCCTCTACATTTAACAGCAAAAATATGAGTAACTTTCGATTCCTTACTTTAAAAAAAAACCTATACCGAATTTGGAAAAAAAAGAACTAAAAAATTAACAATCACCAAAATATAATTTTCTTATGAACTAATCAATAAAGAAGAAAACTAATTACACCACAATATTCTTCGGAGAAAACTACATAATTAACCTACTTAAAAATTTTTCACAACTTTAATAGCAAACGAGTTAAAAAATATTAATAAAATGGGCAAAATCCAAAAATCACCCTGTAGCTTTGAGATGGATCGCAATAGCTATGAACTGTTTTCACTATAGTTGTTTTCTTAAAAAAGAGATTGGGTGTTCTATATTAGATTTTTGATATTCCTTACAGTTTTCGAGGTATCCTGTAAAACCATCGAAAATGAAACACCCTGTACGTAATTTGGCCCAAGGAGTCTATGGTAGTATTTTGTACAGACCTTTTAGAGACACCCAGTATAATAATAAGTAAAGCAAACTAAGTACCCCTAACAATATTACTATATTTTAAATAGTGAAGAATTAGATAGCTATTTGACCATGCCGAGAAATGGTTTGTAATTTTTTTTATAGGTCAAAATAAAAAATGTCATAAGATAAGATTTGTTTTAAACTTAACGGGAATCTTCAGCAGTTTTATTGTTTTGGCAAAAATGCAGTGGTAGACTATTTTATTTCTTAAAAAATATTTATAATAAATCCCTTACGGACGACACTAACAAAAATTATTTTTTTACGCCAAAAATGTCCTTTGATGCATATGATACTTCTCCCAAATTTATAAAAAATGTATGTAGGTGTTGATAAAAAATATTAAAAAAACTATTGTTTTTCCCAAATTTTAAAACCCTGTAATTCCAAAAGTACGATGTTTAGGACATACATACATAAAATTTGTCGGTAAAGTTACTGGACATCGTGTATAAATATCAATATATTGTTAAATAAACTTAAAACATTATTTTTCCCCTTTTAGAGGCAGAAGCAAGTCGCTCCCTATTCGGATTTTAGACTATTGTATTAGGACAGATTTTTTTGTTAAAATCATCATTAAATATTATTAGTTTAGGTATCCAGCATGTTTTTATGGTTTTATCGTGTAAACCTTCTGGATGCATACATTGTAAAAATACCTAATAACTTTTTCATTTTTATTATTAGGCACTAAGCAACTCAAACAAAAGGCAATTACTTCACAGACCGAGCCTAAAAGTCTGTAACCAAAGTTAAACAAGACCAAATTTATTCTTTAGGCGTGCACCGAACCCATAAAAATATTATTTCGGTCCCTTTGGGCTAACACTCTTTCAATACGACTTTATGGTTTATGTGTTTTTAGTCGTGTCGAATTGCTTTTTTTAAGCAAAATAAATTAGGCGTATTTTGGCGTGTTATCTGGTAGCTATAACCGTTTGGCCTTCTTCGGTTTTGGCTAATTACCTAAATTTTTCCGATTAGTTTAATGCTTAATATACTATACTTTATTCAAGAAACATATGCGAAAAGTGTAAACAGTGATTAACGCATCGTATCACGAACTCTGTACGTTTATTGGTTAAAATTCTCTCATAATTGTAAACATAAAGCCTTGCCATGCGGGGTCGGCATTGTAGTTCCGATGTAAAAAAATTAGAATATAATTGCTTCAAATTATTTAGTTAGTAAATTAAATTGCTAATATCAATTCACTGTGTAATAAGGTACAACTACGACTTAGATATTGTAGAAGAAAGAAAAATTACCTTATAACTTGGAAAGTATATATAAAGTATTTGCTTCAAACAAATAAAATTCCTTAGTACGCCCCTGCCTAGTTCAGCGTACATATTTATTTATTTATTTTCTTCTGCACTTGTAACTTGCACAAAGTATAGTAGCCATTTGCCTAATCAGAGTAGCTTTCCAGTGACTAAAATTTTTGTGCGTCACGCTCCACGGCTGGAAGCTCTTGATCGGCTATAAAAAGTAGTCACTGGAACGCATCCTTAGACAAGGAAAGAGAGATAACTTTGAGAAATTTTAAAATTTCATTTTTTTAGCCTTTCTTGGCTTTATAATAATAATCTCTTTTAATATCTAATTCCATTTTAAACAAATAATTTTAAAAATCCATTCTTAACCATAAAAAACACGTTTAAAACACAAAAACCAAAAGAGGGGCTAGTGCATGAGGGGCAAGGGAAAAGAAAACGGAGTACTTCAGGTGCATAACACTCTCCGTCGCTGGAACGCCATAAAGTAGAACGAAATGCTCCTGACCCACTCGGGAGCGCTCTATATGCGCCACTGGAAAGCCATTCAGGGCCGTTCCTGGCGGGGGTGCAGCAGGGACATTTGCACGGGGTGACAAAAATTAGAGGGCGGCTTTTTTTTAAATATTCAGAAAGGGAAAAAAAGTGAAAATCAATGTGAAATACTTTAATAATGCAATTATGTATTGTGAAAGTGAGGACCTTTTTCTAGGATTTTTTAGCGGCAATAAAATTAAATTGTTTGCAACAGGGGGCGGCAATTTCTCTTTCTGCACGGGGTGACCGAAGATCAAGAAGCGGCACTGTGCATAACCAATTAATATTAAAATTTATTGGTTTAAACCTCGGCTGAATTAAGATTTTAACACTTCGGTTTCCAATTTATCCAGAGTTAACAATGAAAATATTTTAACGATTCAAAATTTTCCAAGGTCTACTTTTTGAGGAATTGATCGCAGCAGTTCCCGGTGGGACATCCTGTACAGCACACACTTCCAATGCAATAATTTTGTGTGGGATTTAATATTATCAGGTTATTATTTTTCGAACTCTACCCAGTTTGGAGCCCTTTAAAACACAGCAGTATTTTTTGTGATTTTTTGCTATGCGTTTTTTCAAGTTTTCTTCAACTTTCGCTGTGCGCATGACGTAAAATTCCGAAGCGCGTAGTTTAAATGTTGCTTGTTTTCGCATTAGAAATTGCTTTTTTCTCCTTTCTTATTCTTATAGATATTTTTCTTTTGAAAGTCAAAATATTGGAGGAAAGTAAATATGGAGAGTAGTATAGCAAATACCGGCAATTTTTTTAAACGAAAACTCAAAATCAAGCTATTAGAAGGGTTTTCCTCTTTTTTCTATGCCTATTTGCGAGAAGACGGAAACCTGCCAGTAGAGCAAGCCTTTTTGTCGCTGTAGCAATGTTTTGTTTTATCACTTTCTTATAACTTTTTAAAGTATTTAAAAATACGTATTTTACGTACAAGAAGTGCACATAGTATTGTTTTATAACTATCTAGATATAATTTGGATATTCTGCATCAGGTTTAAACATAATTTAATTGTATTACTTCCTTAACCCTTAAACGACAACATAAACTTTTTCAAAAATGACAACAGGAGTCGCATACGACCCCATGAAGAATTACTCGTATTTTAAAGCTAAAACAGCTTAAAACCTATCTTATTTCTTTTTGTTGGTTTTTTGTAATTTAACCCCTGATTTTTACAGGAAAAGAAAAGTTGTCGTCAAAATAAAATTTCCAAGCTTTCTACTCAGTGTTTTTTATTTAAGTTTAGGAAGAGGCTAGAATCGTTTTTTTTATCCGTGTATATTAAAGAAAGGTGTAGAGGGCCATCTGTAACCACTGCTTCCATAAATCACTTCGTTGTAGATGTGCTAAAGGTACTTCATCGTCACGATTCATTTTCAGTTGGTTCGTACACTATTTCGACCGCCTCCACTTCTTTGTCTTCATATTCTTTAAATTCATTTCCAATATCACTTAAGCCATAATTAATATTGTCAGTATTCTTATTACTTTCTTTATCTCGTCTTTTAATCTTTTTAGTTGTTTTTAACTTCAATATTCTCTTTTAATAGACATGTTTTTTATTACGCAAACAACAACAGGGGTCGCCGGCAACCCCGAACACCTATAACTCAGGCAATAAACTTCTGCGGCATACGTAATTTGCTGTGGTAATAGTAACAGCCAAGCCACAAAAGTAGGTGTAACAGCAAGATTATAATACAACTTTTGCAAAAAATATGTCTAAAATATTCTTGGGTGGGGTCACAGGCGACCCCGTGTTGTCGTTTAAGGGTTAAATATAAAACTATAAATATTAATTTACAGTCGTCGGACAATCCAAATATGGGCGAATCATAGTAACCAATTATTTTATAACTGGTTTTCTGGATGTTTTTAAAACCTTCTTATAGATGAAGAAAATAATCTGTTGCAGTAGTAATCAGACCTACTTCTCCAGACTCTAAAACTTTGGAGTGTGTTTTCTGTGGCATGTTGTTCTCCAATAATGCTCATGAGAACACATGAATCCAGTGCCTTATGTGTGGGTTCTGGGCACATAATAATTAGGCTGGACCAGAGTCTGACGCGTTAAGTTAAACTTTTAATATTGCTTATAGTAGGTATTCCATATTTGAAGTACCTTTACAATATTTAGCTACCCTCACCATTATTTAGTATTTTTTTTTAATCTTACTAAAAAGTGATCAATTCAAGTAAACATTTGGTACAAAATAAAGCACAAACATATGATCGGTACAAATTACTTCAACTTTTTTTTATTTATAATGTGGATACAAATTATGTGCTAAAAACAAAATGCTATTTCATATTTGGTCACTTTTCTTTACCAGTAAAAGACCTATTACGTCATACAACCTAAGAAAGTACATCGTAAAAACATCCCTGAAACCATAAATCTCATTCGTTTAAGGAACCACCCGAGGATGATTGCCTTTAAACAGCAATCTACGGTTGGCAATAAATAATGAGCTAAACAAATATTGTGAATGAATTAAATTTTTAATGCATACGAAATGGTTTTTTGTGAACGTACTATAAATTTTCTTTGTTTGTTTTGAGCCGAGGCTCAAGCAAATTGGACTTAGATGGGTTTATTTTTTATGGGTTTCGTTGCACCGTATGGCGCCTATTCCGTTCCTAAATGTGTGGGTATAAAATTAATAATACTATAACGAATATTACTTGCGATTAATTTTAGTTTTACCAATAAGGCCAATCAGTAATTTTTAAGAAGGTGTAACACTAATGTAAATGTATATTAATGAATTTGTAAAATTATTAGTCCCTGGGCCAGTGATAAAATGGACTTTCTGACACTGACACGTTTAAAATATTTTAGGGGGTTCCTTTTGATGAGTCTACCAAGAATATTTATTCCACCATACATGGAAGCGGCGCTTTACCTTATCCTGTCAATTGAAATGTTTCGGGCGTCGGACTGGGCAAACGCGACAAGTTTACCACAAGTTTACCATAAGTTTATCACAAGTTTAACATGCAATTTTTAAACATTTTGCCAAAATTGGTAAGGGTTACAGGCATGAAACCATAAGGCTCAAACACATATTTCGGGTATCGAACTAGGCGGGTTACATGTCTGTAACTCTTACGATGTTTGGCACAATGTTTAAAAATAGCATGTAACATCTTGTCTCTTATATTTTTAAAAATTAAACTTTTTACAAAAATGTTTCTTTTTTTTATAAATCTAACAACTAAAAAGATATTTAAAGTCAAAGATCAAAGAATTTTTGGAGAAATAACTTTTTGTTTTAAATTTTATAACTTTTAAAAAAATAGATATTGACAATTTAGTTTTTTCTACTATTTCTATCGAAAATTAAACGCTCTACAAGAAAGGTCTTCCATAATTTTTTGATAAATATAACTACTTAAAAGATATTCAAGGTCAAATATTAAAGAATTTTAAGAAAAATAACTTTTTTTAAATTTTTTTACCTACCTAAAAAGTTTATTTTTAGTTTTTTTTTAGCTCACACTTAAAGATTTTTTTAGTGTCTACCCGCTAGTTTTTAGAATACAAAATTCAAAGAAAAGTCGATTTTTTGACCCACCCAAATAGGTATACAAAAAAAGTTTATAGTATTTAAAACATGTATAACACCTGCGAGTGAGGTATTTTAAAACTAAAGTTTCTTTTCTTCTTTTCACATACTAAGTCAACATCTAAAAGCACGTAAGGCACAAAAAATAAAATACTTAAAAAAGAATCTGTAATCGTCTAATCTGAAGAATTCCAAAAGACCTGCAGTAGCAACTACCATCATTCATCATGCTTAAAAATCTTCAAGATGATGACTTCGCGTTACCGTTCTCAATGACTTTCGTTGACAGCTTAAATTTGACAGTCATCATCATTTTTCGGCTATTCGGGCCCTGTAATTTATTAAACCCACTATGTTTATCCCATAGGTTATTTTTAAAGTAGATGTATAAACTGTGGGAATTTCTACATTAATAAACTAAGGTTCTCAAACAAAAAAATTAAATATATTATTTGGCATATTACGAGTATATGGTTGCAATAGGTCCTAAAATAATTTAATAATTTATTTTTAAGTAACACCGCCAATTTTTTGAATAATACACTGTTTCCATATTATTGTGTTTAAGTTTTAATTGTTCTACCAAATATTTGACTTTTAAATGTAAACTTTTTGCATTTAAAATTTCTATTAATTCTGTTATACAGCGTGTCTACTTAAGTTCGCGCCATATGGAAAACCTTTTTTACTATTAATTTTAGAAAAAAAACTATTTTTTATAAACGTTTTCCATGGTTTTAAACCTAAAATGTAATCAACAGATATTATTTTTTTGCAAAATATTTCTTTTATGGGTTAACGATGCAAATTTAAGTTTTTACGTGAGTACATACTTATTTCGAAATGTAATATGTCTACTTAAGTTTGCACCATATGGAAAACTTTCTATTATTTATTTTACAAAAATAGGTATTCTATAAGGTTCCGCATAGTCTAAAACCTAAAATTCAATCATCAGATATTAATTTTTTACAGTGGTATACAAGGTATGTCAAAACATACAAATTTTGCCCAAAACGAAAGTACCCTTATTTTCACAATATCGAAAATTTTTATAAATATAGGATGTTTAAGATTAAAAATAACATTTAAATAGGCAAAAGTGTTTTTATCAATTTTTATGCGTTAAGGTGGAAATTTCAGTTTGTACATTAGTGCATACTTATTTCGAAATGTAATATATAAAGAAAGCTTAAGAACTGTAAAAAAGTCGCAGAAACGCTCGTTATTACAGAAAACATAAAAAAATCTCTTTTAAATTAACCAATTTGCATCCTTAACATCTTTTCCTTATCAAAATTTACGATACTATAAAAAATAAGGGTACTTTTCTCTTGAGCAAAATTCATATTTATTAAAATAACTGGTATACCACTTCAAAAAAATGTTATCTGATGATTGCATTTTAGGTTTTAGACCATGCAGAACATTTTATAAACAGTAATTTCTTTATCGTAAAATTATTAATAAAAAGTTTAGCATTCCATATTCGCACCATATGGTACGACGTAGACTTAAGTAGACACGCGCACAGGGAAATTGTTTATACTCACCAATAGATATTACATTAAGAAGCTGTTTTTGTACCAACTACGATGGTGTCCTTGTAAAATATTGGTATTTTTACTTCTCGATGGGCGCACTAACTCTTACACAATTGTGCTGATTATTTTTACACCTTGTATGAATGAAAGAAATGAATATAGCATTTTTCTACTCGCGTGCAAAAAAATTACATTTCTGCATGCATTTTAGTTCCTAAAGAGTCACTTTTGCGCACTACTTTACCCCACTAGTGCTAAAAAGTATAAAAATATCGAACCATATATTAACGAGTCGCAACCAAGGATTTTTATGAACTTCATGTTTAAAAAAAATGCCTTTGCTAAACTAACTCAAGGTGTGGAAGAAACAGTTTCCGTAGACACTGCAAAATACCACAAATTATACATTTATCATTAATATACAGGGTGTTCAGAAAGGTGAGGTCGAAAATGAGAGGGGTGATAGAGTGAACCAAAATAATTTTAGCACTTAATACAAAAAAGTGCTATCTCGCTTCCTTAGGAAGTTATTGACATTCAAAGTTAGAATAAAAAACATGTATTTCATTTATAACTTTTAAATGGTTGCCAAAATAATAAAAATATTGGGCAAATAAATTAACTCAACTTGCTTTTTTCATTGGAAAATGAGTGCGCAGTAAGTTAAAATTATACAGGGTGAGAAGTTTTTTTGTTTATTGTATGCATTTTTTACAGGGGTGAAAAATTTAACGTTTTGCTTTGATTTTATTATTATGTTTGTACAAAAAAAGGTATAACTTATTTAAATCGATATCTTAGACCGTTTTTCATAAAATCGCATTTTAAATTCAGACATATCAGCATTTTGTATGTAATAAAAAAATCAATTTTTGAAAAAATTACTAAAATGTGGTGAAATAATTAAAAATGGTGTTTGTAAGCCTTTGAAACTATATAATTTAAATTAAGATGGTTTTTACAATTTTAACATATTTTAATAATTTTCTCAAAAAAATGTATTTTTTTGAGCATACGAAATGTTTGTATGTCTGGATTTAAAATGCGATTTTATAAAAACTGTCCCAGATATCGGTTTAAATAAGGTATACGTTTTGAAGGAATGAAACAGCTAAAGCAAAATGTTAAATTTGTCACCTGTGGTAAAAATACATACATTTAATTAAAAAATTTGTCTTACCCTGTATGATTATAACTTACTGCGCAATTACTTGCATATGGAAAAAGGTATTGGTAAGAAATAATTTAATTGTTCAAATATCATTTATATTGTGGCAACCGCTTAAAAGTTATAAATGAAAAACTTTTTTATTCTAAATTTAAAGGCTAATAAGGCAGGATAGAACATTTTTTTATATGAAATAATAACATTATTTTGTCTCACTCCATCACCTCCATCATTTTTGACGTCACCTTTCCGGATACCCTGTTTATAAGTAAAAGTAGGGTATTAGGTAGCATTGTGTTAAAATAATAAAAAAGTGTTTATAATTTCCTCGTAGAAGAAATAGCGTTCCTAACACGTGCCGAAAGTGTCTTTTCCTACTTAATTACTTATTTGTATTCCGCTATACGTCGTTCGGTCAACTGCAGTCGCTTGCGAAAAGTGGCGCTTGCGGCACCAGTTGGAAAAACTATTTTTCCTACTCGCGTGCGAAAAGTTTACTTTTACTTTTCCACACTTGACTGCTTGGACAAACTCCGCTACGAGTCGTTCGGTGCAGTAGCGTGCAAAAATTTTTCTACCATCGTGTGGAAGGCAGCATCCTTCCGCACGCAATTTAGTGTGAAAGTGTTACTTTTCCGCATTAGTGCGGAAAAGTCCTTATGTGTCACTACCTTTCGCACTAGTGTGGAAAAGTACAAAAATTTTAAACCAAATATTAGTAAGTCGCAATGAAGAATTTTCATGTACTTCATATTTAAAAGGAAATTATGCTCTGGTATGGTAGGATATTTTTTTATCTTTTCCTTATGCTGGTAAAAAAATATCTATTGAATAGCTAAAAGCGTAATGTGATGTAACCACACAACTTGTCCACATTTTAAATGACTATAACTTTTAACTTCTTAACTTAAAAAGATGATTTAAAAATCAAAATGTTTAGAGAGTTATTAGGTTTTATATATTGACAAAACTTCCTTTTTTAATGGTATATATATATCATGTATATGTATATTCTTATTATATTATTATATATTTAAAAGGTCTTTTACAAAAATACCACATTTGATATAAAATCTTTAATAGTTTAGGAAATATGACCATTTAATTTGAAAAATATTATATGTATGTAATTTTTACTATACCTACCTACAAGACTAAGCTTAGAGTGTGGAGTGAAAATTACATATAATATATTTCAGATTTAAATGGCCATATTTCCGAAACTATTAAAGATAGATGTATCAAATATGGTATTTTTTGAAAGTTCTTTAAAAGATCTTTTTAATTGTGGTATAATATACGTGGTGTCCCTTTAAAATAAGCAAGCTATGTCAATATATTCTGTTGATAAATTGTTTTGTAAAATCTTCACAACAGAAAAAAATGCTTGATAATTTACTGTACACTTTGATTTTTAAATCATTTTTTTAAGTTAGGAAATTAAAAATTTATAGCCATTTAAAATGTGGACAAGTTATATTGAACGCACTGTACATTTATCTACACAATAAAATAGTTGGATTCGCTTTAAAATACTGGACTTAGTTATGTTATAAAAGTGATATGGTGCTATTTTACTTTTTAGGCTACAAGAGTAAAGTTGGGACCCCTTTATTAAACAAGTTTAAAAGATGAAATAAAGTTTGTATATTTTTGAAACTAACTAAGGTATGAGGAGTAACTTTAGAATGATTATGGCACTTCTGCTGAAAACTTTAATTTAAAAATAAAAACTGTACAAAATCTGGTATACACATTTTGTAAAAACCTTTATTTGGTTTTGTTAAACAAATAAATTTTACCCTACTTAAGCAGAAAAAAACGCAACACAAACCCAAAAAAACAATGTTATTTATTATACTAAATTTACAGTCTTTGGCAATGATTTTGTGTCAGTAATTGTAATATATTTTTTTATTAATAATAAATTAATATTAAAATTTTCTTAGGGCAGCCTCTACACCTAACTTTCTACTGCATTAGTGGTCAGCCAATATTTTATTTTTGAAAAAGTATAGTACCCAATTATTTATTGTTTTGCCGTCTCAACTTTTTAAATTTGTTATAAAACTTAAAAAAACCCGGGCATAGTCAGACATAAAAAAAAACGTTTTATAGCAGGACATGCTGTATTTAAAACAGCTTTATTCCAAGAAATAATGTCACCGAACTAATATTTTTCAATCCTTTATGATATGAAATCTGACACCAGTATTTGTAATATTATTTTTTTATTAAAAATATTATTTTCTTAGCGCAGCCTTTAATAATAAAAACTGTACCAAATCCAGTATACACATTTTGTAAAAAGCTTTTATTTGGTTTTGTTAAACAAATAAATTTTACCCTATTCTGGTCTAGAGCCCTACTTTTTGGGTATTTTTCAAACTAGGATATAAAAAAAATTAAAAACATTTTTACTATCCATTTTTTTATATAATATTTATTGATATTTAAAGTATGTGAAAAAAATTAAAAAAAAAAAAAGTCAAAAATTCAATTAGTGACAGGTCGGTGAAGTAGGGGTTCCTTGTCAAACAGTGCTCCCTGGTTGACATGATTCCAACCCTTGTAGTGATCTAAATCGAACAAACAAAAAAATTCTTAATTAGTAAAGATGTCGCTACATCTTGACCTTCGGCCGAAAAAAAAAAACAAAATTCACAAAATGGCGTCTACTTGAAAAAAAAATTTTTTTTACCCCTGTTTTTCGACCTTTACGAATTTTTAAAAATACTTCAAATTAAAATTTTTCAAAATCTTTAGGTCAAGTGATAAAGAGATGTATGAAAAGATTCTCACCAAATTTCAAAGGAATCGGTCCGATAGAACTTCAGATATCGTGTCAACCACCTCAACAAAAGGAGTTTTGAGAAAAACGCGTTTGAAGTTTGAGAAAGATTTCCAGTTAAATAACTCAGATAATTATGTTTAATACTCACTTTGGATTAATCGGCGATCCCACATCCATACATTGGACCTTCTTCTTCTCAAAATCGAGATTATATATAAAAACTTAAAGGGTATATAACGAGCTCAAGTCGGATACAAAAGAATTCCTGGAAAACATCTGCCATTCATTGTGTGATCACTCCGCTCGGCCGGTTTAAGTGCCGCGTCACAAAATCCACTGTATCTCTCAAAATAATTCGAATTTTGAAAAATCCTTTTAAGAGCATATTTTTGAAAGTCTAAGCTTTGAAAATATGCCAAAAAAAAATTGATTTTTTCAATTTTCGTTATATATTATACTTAATTTACATTATTTGGAAATTATTTTGTATTAATAATTGTAATATATTTTTATTATTAATATTAAAATTTTCTTTAGCGCAGCCTCTACACCCTAACTTTCTACTGCATTAGTGGCCAGCCAATATTTAACTTTTGGATTAAGTATGTAGTACTAGTACCTAACTATTTATTGTTTTGCCCTCTAAACCTTTTAAATTTGTTATAAAACTTTCTTTAAAAACCTCGGGCATAGTCAGACATAAAAACGTTTTATAGGAGGACATCCTGTATTTAAAACAGCTTCACATTCCAAGAAATAATGTCACCGAACTAATATTTTTAATCCTTTATGATATGAAATCTGACACCAGTTGGAAATATAGATTTCTAAGCTACGAGTATCACTTTCAGGTGCATTCAAAGAAATTTTTTGTGTGGTTACTATCTGAGAACATCCAAAAAACCTAAAGTATTATTGTGGTGATCAAAGTACCAGAAAACATTGATCTATCTTTTCGATCGTGTACGCTTGAAAACTTGTTCCTTTGTTTTCTCAATGGTTGTTGGGATTGAATTTGGTCATCAACTCGAGTTTCTGTTTCCTTGGGATTCTCAATGAGATCGATTTTTAATAAAAACTGATAAATAAAAATGTCACCTGGTATACCATACCTACGTGAACAGGTAAAAAATTAATTTTAATTTTTATTTAAATATAATAATTCTTGTTTATATACTCTAAAAAGGTATGTTCAAAATTCTGCTAAAAACTTCTTGATCAAAATAAAATAATCTAAAGTTATTTACCCAAGTCAAAAATTGATCGTTTGATAAGATGTAAGGTGTCAAAACTTTCGTTTCATTTTAGATATTTTTAAATTATTTAATTATAATTAATTTTTTTTTCAAAATATGGTTTGGGCTGTTTCCCTAGTGAGAATTAAAACCTACTCTTGTCTACTATTGTATTCTCTTATATTTTCTGAATAAAAAAGGTATACCTGGTTTAAATCGCTATAAGCAACCAGTTTTAGATATTTCCGGGACCTATTATATACCAAGGGCATGGCAAGTTTCAATATAAGCAAGGACTGCAGGTGGTCTCCCACTATATTTTACAACAAAAGCATAAAGTGGATTTTTATTCTTCACTTAGGAAAACTTACCAAACCAAACTTTAAAAAAATGTTTAGTAATAATATAATAGCAAAATATTTAAAAATAACTACATAAAATAAAATGGAAGCTTTAACATCCTGTATCTCCCTAAACATCAAAGGCAAATAGCGTTAAATGGTTTATTTTGGTCCAAGGAATTTGCGGTAACATTTTGTGCAGATCTGTTAGAGACACTCTGTATACAAGATGTATCTGTAATGAAACGAGATAAAAATGACAAAAAGATTTTAAAATTGTTATGAAATACTCTTTGATAAAATATGCTTGCTCCTCGATTATTCTTTAGAGACTACTTAGCAACAAATTATTTACACATTATTACGAATTCAAAGAGTGAATTAAAACATGAATTTAAAAAAATCAATCAGTCTTAGCTGACACAAAGCATCAAACGTAAACAACGATTTATCATCCCCTTAGCTGCACCTTTTATTTTCAAAAAATAATCTCTTCATCACGCGGCATTCTTTCACACATGTCTAAACCTACATAATATGGCAGTAAATGTCTTGAAGAAAAAAGTCAAAGAAATTCAACAGTTCTATTGATCGTTTGTTGGCGGCCTTCCCTGGCCAGTTTCTGGCGCCTGATTGATATAATTTCAGTGACTTGCATATTTTTTTATAAGATGATGAGGGATCAATTGTGGGTGGTGAGAGATGTAAGGAAAAAGAATCCGCTAAAAAATGAGTATGAAGGTTATGGTATAGTGACCCAACTTTTGTTGTTCAAAGAACAATAAAAATGTTGTTGATCTCAAGGTGTTTCTGATATAACCAAGGTTCTATTTTGCAAAGTAAATCACCACTGAACGTTTTATTTAAACTTTAATGTTGAGTTCTATTTCTAAAATAATTAATTACGTGCTTTGCAAAATGTATAGTTTACCATCATAAGATATTTCAAAATCTACAAAAATAAGGAAGGCAATTTACTCGAAATAAGATGCTTAACATATTACTTCGGTTGTAATAAAAAGACACCCTCTGCTGTATATCTCATTACAAAAATCTCAGCTTCCTAACGTTCGTGAAAAACTCATGTTAACGAATCCAATTTGTATAGCAGCGAACATATTAAAAGGCTCCAGCAACCCCTTAACAATGACGTAACGTGGGTTCAAAACAAATGAAGCACGTTCGGATTTTCAGTGTGGTTGCGCTAATGAATGGTTTACAGAGTACACGTGGACGACACGTGCTACGTGCCACCGGTCGCCACGGGATCAGAAATAATGCCCTCGACAAGTGCTTTTAGCGTGCGCAATGCCGTGTAATAGAGCCGTCAGTTTCTTTAGTTTTTTGGAACAATTGATTTCTGCATTTCCCATGGAAATTTTTGTATGTGAGGGTGTGTTTACTAGAATGAGGTTTTTTTATAAATTTTATTGCTAAAATATGGAAAAGCTGTGTTAATGTGATATAAATCTAGTAACTGCGCTCTTTTTGTATACATTTAAAACTAGATAAATTAATATTTTTTCCAGAATAATATAGAGCAAAAATGATTAGCTTTTTATTATTGGCTTTACATTGTTTTTTTACTAAACTGACAAATATGCATATAAAAAAATAGTATTGGTGCGTAATATATCTGTGATTGCAAAATGCAGCCGTACAACACCTTTAAACATGTTTCTTTTTCTAATAATCGTAGGTAACTACCATATTTAAAAACTCTTGGATATTTTTTAAATGGCCTTTTTTAGTGATAGAGAGTTGTGGTTTGTGCGAATTGTTGCTTTTTTTTGATAAAACGAAAGATGACGATAAAAGATTTTTCATGGGCCCCTTAGTTTTTGACATACAGGGCGATTTTTTTCCATTTTGGGACCGCCCTCGTATTTCAGTTTTTTTGTAACATACAATTAAAGTAAAAACTAACATTAGAAAATATTTGGCAATTTTCTGAAATCTGCGGCAACTCCGATTTTAACGAAATTTAGTATACGAGTTTTTGGGGCACTGATCACGAATCTGAAAGATTTTTTGGCGGAAACGTTTTGTTCTCGAGATATTCACCATCAAAGTTTAAATTTAGACTAAAGCTTATTTTCACTATATCCCCCTGCTTTTTGCACACAATTCTTGATTTAAAGCTAAAGTGTCACAAAATATTTGATTTTCATCTTTTAAAATCCCGTTTTCCTACGTTTTTTTATATTATTTTTGCTTTAAATTTTTGCATTAAATAAAATTTTCTTTGATAATGCGGCAACCATACATACACATAGAGCTTCATGGCACACTGGGATTGAAATGATTCAAAGTATAGCTATGCAATTTAATGCAAAAATAATGTAAAATACGTAAAAAACGGGGTTTTAAAAGGTGAAAATCAAATATTCTGTACCACTTTAGCTTTAAATCAAGAATTGTGTGCAAAAAGAAGGAGGAATATGGTAAAAATAGGATTAGTTTAAATTTCAAGTCTGATGATGAATATCTCAAGAACAAAACGTTTCCACCAAAAATTCTTTCAGATGCGTGATCAACGCCCCAAAAACCCCGTATACCAAATTTGGTCAAAATTGGAGTTGCCGCAGGTTTCTAGAAAATTACCAAATATTTTTACGTAGAATAGAGTGGTGTAGTAAGTTTTCTTTTTATTTTTTATTTTTTTAGATATGAACAAAACATATGTTTTTTTATGGAATACCCCGTATCTTGTTTATTCTTTAAATTAAAGCTGATAAGAGTTTTTTAAAAATACAATACCTAATAGTTCTTTTATACTTTTAGACCGTAAATTGATGTTTTTAATTTTAAACTTGAATTTCCTATAGTAGGCCATGATATAAACTTTATAACCAAAGAATAAAGTCAGCCCTTAATTTATAATTTGTTTACATTTTACGGTAATATCTAAGTTTTAACTATTTTACTCCCTCAGCACTCCTATTTACCTCCCGGTTCCTTAAGTTCGTTTCCCTAATAATTATTTAAAAACTAAATGTTTACGATCAGCACAACTGTGTTTATACTTAAAAGCGTCCAATATCAGTATGTATCCATAATTTTTAAAAAACATTTAATTTAAAATAAAAATAGTAACAATCCACATACATAAAACTAATACCTGTAAAAAAATTTAATAATTATTTTGGTACCAGTTTTATTCATGATTTTTACTATTTTGTTTTCAACTAAATGTTTTTCTAAAAATTATGGATACATAGGTAGGTACTGATTTTGGACGCTGTTTTGATTATAAGCATAGTTGCGCTGATCTAAAATATTTAGTTTTTAATTAATTATTTGGTGACCAAACCTAAAGAACCGGCCGGTAAATAGGGGTGCTAAGCGGTAAAAAAAGTAAAAACTTAGATTTTGCCGTAAAATGTAAACAAATTATGAACTAAGGGCTAACTTCATTCTTTGGTAAAAAGAAATTTAATTTTAAAATTGAAAACATCAATTTAGGGTCTTACTATTAAGTATTATATATTTTTAAAAGTTCCTATCAGCTATTATTTATTGAGTAAAAATATACAGCGTGTTCCATAAGAAAAGTCATATGTTTTGTTCATATCTCAAAAAATATCAAATTTAAAACAAATCTAACTACACCACTGAAATCTACGTAAAAATGTCTACTTATATCAGTGTTTACTTTGGCTGTAAGTTACAAGACAACTGAAATACGAGGGGGTCCAAAAAAGGAAAACAAAAATTTCGCCCTGTATGTCAAAAACTAAGGGGCGCATGAAAAATCTTTGGTGTCATCTTACATTTCATTAAAAGGTGGCAACAGTTTGCGAAAACACAAAAACTCTATCTTTAATAATAACCAAGATACTCAGCAATTGCAACGGAATTCGGACACCCTGTACAATGTGGTCGATTAACTGTGCAACGTATAAAACAGAGTCAGTCTATATAGGGTCGCGACATTCGGCCATATTGCTTTGACGTGTGATGACGTCACATCTCCCATTTTTCGGCCATGTTGTTCATTGCCAGAGATATACAATTTATTGTACTATTAGAACAACCGTTTACACAACAGTTTTTAATAATTATGATTAAGTTGTAAATTCTTTTAATTTAAATAAAAACACATTTGGAATTACATTTTTCAACAAATGTCACTTTCAAAACAATGCAAAATGAAATGCGCTAATTCTAGACGCCACTGGATTGATCATCAGCTTTGATTTTACCCAGTCTTGCCAGCTTCTCTTCGTGGAGTGCCCTTCCTTGCGTCTCCGACTTCGAACAGCCTAAAAGTTGAGGATGTGTCGCAATCTGTTCCCAGTATAAATATAAACTTACCTTGCGTATAAAAACTTTTTGATTTACAATTTGTTGAAAACTTGTATTTCTCACAAAAGTTTAAGAAATTATAAATAAAAATAGTTTTCCAATTTTTGCACACAAAATGAACCACAACTGTATACAAGGTGTTTCTTAATGATTTGCTAATAATTAAGAGTGTGATTTTACATACATAATTTAAAAACATTGCTTTAAAAACAATAGTCCAACAGAGCTTAGTAAAAGAAGTACACGGTGGTAAAATTTAATAATATTTATAGAATTACTTGAAAGTACTTGCTGATGGTAAAACATATTTATTTAGAAAAAAAAAAAAATTGCAAATTTGAAAGATAAATGTTTTTCTGAATATATATCTTTTTTTTATTCAATGTGCTACTCGTCGCAACGATATTAGAAAAAATGTAACCGACAAGAGCTTTTAGCGTTCGAAAAGCTGTGGAATAGTGTTGTCAGTTTTCTGTATTTGTTTTAGAAAAAAACTATTTTTTTATTTAAGGGTATGTTTAATAAAAAAGTTGATGGCTAAGAATTTTATTGCTAAAAAATAAAAATTGTTGTAATTAAGTCTAAATGTCAAGGAAATTTTTAAAAATCAAATAAATCAGTAAGCTACAAGCATATTTAAAAGCAAGAACATCTCTATATTTATATTTTTATTATACTGCTATCGCATCCTCATGAAAATATATGTGTACACCAATGATTAGTGATACCTTTTCCATATGATAATCGACACAAAGCTTAATTTCATATCGGTCTTATCATCCTGAATTATTTCAAAATGATTTAACGACCCCACTGCAGGTGCATTATATAAATAACAATTAGATTTAACTTTATGTTATAAGTTATAAAAATGTAATCCGACTGCGCGCAAAATTGAAAAAATGGATTATAAAAATAATTCATTTCATGAACGACTAATATCAATTCAAGATACTCTCCTTTTTTGACAAGTAACTGTCTTCGGAATATCAGTGATTAAGAATGCAGCAGTTGACTTATACATACTAATCAGATAGGCATATCGACAGACTGTTGCAAGCCAATTGAGCCGACTTAAAGATAGGACTAAGCCAGACCACCTGCCAGTGCTCGCCATTATCTTTAAAACTGCATAGACTTTAAATTCAGATCTTGATTTACAAAAAAATGCTACTTGTTTGGCATTTATTTCATATCGGATTAACTTTACCAGTAATATAGGCCTGTGCTTTACACCTTACTAGACGTAAATTTGTTTATCTACAACCGTGCCGAAAGTACAGTTTTCCACATTATTTTTAGTGCGATAATTAACACTTAACTACCACTTTACCTTACTAGTGCAGTAAATAAAAAATAAAAAATGTTGTTCAGTAATTGTGTTTTTATGTCAGAAAATTTCAATAAAAAAACAGTAAATAAATAAGTTTAAAATAACTTAAACTAAAACAAATGCAAAAAAAAAATGAGCTTAAAAATTTAATAACACAAAATTTAACAAACTAAAAACATTGGTTAAGCATATGTGCATTTCTGGCGATTGCTTGAAACCATAATAATATTTTTTTTTTAATGGAGAGCATGGAAAATACCCACTAAACCAAATAACTTTTTATCCTTAAAATATCTTCCAAATAGGTAACTAAAACATGTTTATTACCCTAGCATACATATTTTAAAAAGCAACATTTGACAAATAAATTTGCTGCAGCAGTCTTGCATTTCGGCACATTAAAAACCACAAATTTAGTTATTAGAAACATTTTGCACCTCTTAAAGTAACAGACTTTTTAGCCTCCTAATGGTTATCGTTATTAAGCATAACGATTACGGCAGCAGTTTTGGACAGAGAGTTTGCAGCCTCTTTTAAGAAATTTATCTTGCCTCTGCGCCTTCGACACTTAACCTTATTTTTGCCTGTGGTTCACCGATGTTAAAGTTAACGAAAAATAAGTACTTTACAGTACAGTTCTTTTGATTTCGTTTTTTAAAGCTTGATGTAAACAATACAGTATAAGCAAAAAAGCATATATTATACAAAAGTTAGTGTTAGGGTTTGGTAGTAGAATAAAAAGCATGTGTGCCAAATTGTAACATGTAAATCAATTACTGATTAAAAACATCCTTAAAAGTGCAAGTATGTTTTAATTTCTTTACATTATTTTATTTTTCTTACTGCTATGGGCTTTTGCCTAATTAGAGCCTATATATCAATAATATTTTAATAAATAGGGCATTAAAATTTCAACCTTCTTAAATAATTGATATTAAAATTTCTACAATCCGGCAACCACGCAGCTTAACAATAACGATAAGCTCTTCGGTATTTTTCTGTAATTAAAGGAGTCCGGTATGGTTAATAACGATAACGGATCAAGTTTGCGTTACGGCACAGTCTTAGAATAACGTTAACCACAACGGAATTGCAAAATAAGGGGTGCAAAATGTCTCTATTGCCATTTCATTTTATAGGGCAAAATACTTACGAAATCTTTGTATTTTTTAATAACACCTGAGACCCTTAAATTAATTTACATCCGATCATGGCCAGCTACATACTATGTAAATAGATTGTCAAAAGTAAATAAAAGTTAAGTCAACCTATAAGTTTAAAAAAATATAATCATCTTATGCAGAATTGTTTTAGAAATAAAAAATATTTTAAACATACACACATAACCTATACGGATAAACTTGGGAAATTATGGCTAAGGGCAAGCAGTGACGAATCCTAAAAAGAAAAGTTAGTAAAATATTTTTATTTAGTAAGATAATTAATGATTTAAATTAAAATAAATACGCGAATTTTGAAGAAAAATAATAAATATTGAAAAGTTTTATATTTTAGAAATATTTAGGTACAGTTTGACACAGGTTAGTAAAATTATTTGGCTGAATTTTTTGTTCTTTTGAAAAAAACCATAAACAAGTCACAATGTTTATGATGGCATTAGTAAAAGAACAGTCTTCTTTTAGTTGTGATTCTATTTTTATGCGATAAGGATTACAATTAGGGTGTATAGTGATTATACTGTGCTGAGACAAAAATAGGTGAGTACTTTATTTTTTGTAATTATTAACACAGGCACACAAAAATTGGTTTGATTTGCACCGGACGCGACCTATCTAGAGGTTTGTTTTTTGACACTCTGAATCCGAATTTCAAGTCAGTTTAGGCAGTACAGGTCCCAATTTCGAGTAAATTGCAAAAAACCGTTAACATTTTTTAATAATTATATTTTATGGATCTAGTTTTTTGATGTCCAACAAAATGGTTTTATTGTTTAAAGAAAATGGTGCTGATTCCTATTGACTGATTTGTAAGCTTTGTTTTTAATTGGGTTAATTCTGTAGTTTTTAAATCAATTATCGAATTTTGATTATCGCTTAAGATATGCAGGGTAGGACAAAAATTATGATATGTATAAATGCAACACCCTGTATATTATATAACCATTATAAAGATCGTCTAAAGAACTTAACAAAAATTTCACATTGGATATGTGTATTTTTATTAGTTTTGAATATATTAATTTTTGTACAGCAGTTCCATAAGCATTGTTAGACGGACTTTAGGAGCTTATTGTATAAATCTTATTATCTCTAGTTGGTAGTTCTGGGACAAACGAACAAATCGAAACGAAATTTAAGCAGATTTTTAGTATAATACAAAATTTTTTTTGTTTAATTATAAAATAACGGTATTCCCAATTACAATTTGTAAATAAAAATGTAAAAACACAAGGAATATATATAAAAGGCCCAATTTCAAAGTGACTATAGCAAAAACTAGAAGAGATAGAACAAATCTGATTGTGCAATCTCAAGTTTGATTTTTGAAACAAATTCAGTGGTGAAAGTAAATCATGGCTAACTTGATTCGTTTTGTATTTTATGCTTTATTTGTTTTCTTTTTTTTAATATTAAATATTTCATTATTTTATTTCTTTTAAAGTAATAATAACTTTTATTATATTGTGTAAAAGCAAAATAGTTCTACATAATGTATAAAAGTTTTAGTTTTCATAAAATGTTAAATAAACTTTTTAATTTTATTCTGGAGAAAATCCAAATAATATTTTGTTTAAAGTGATTCGTTTTGGAGATACAGAGTGTTTTTCAAATTTGGTCTATTTGGCCAAGCACTTATAACTAGCTTGATATTAAGGGTAGAAAAAGATACAAATAGAAAAGTTTTAAGGATTTTTCACGCGGAATCTAGTCACGTAACTACACTACTCAAAAAATTATCGCATATGCTCGATTTCTTTCATAAGCTTTAAAACAAAAATGCTTTGATTAAAATGGCCAAATCTCTTTTAATAATTAAGTTATTAATACAATTAAAAAAGAAAATATTAAGAAAACGTGAAGCTATAACTTTATATTAACCGTTATTTTTTACTGTAAGCAATAAATCCTACGGGGTAATAAAAAAAATTGAAAAAATGAATAATTTTTAATCGCCCTATATAATGTGCGGGAAGTAAGGGAGAAATCTCATTTGTTAATAATTTATACCCTTACCCATTTCTGATATTTTATAATCACAAATTTGACTACTCCCTTTCAACAGCATATCATACAGGGCGATTCAAAATTAATCGAGCATATGCGATAATTCTTTTGAGTAGTGTATATTTTTTTCGTTGACTTTTATTTTAAAGTTTTAACACAAAGTTGAGTTGTTTTAAATGGAACATCCTGTATATTTTAGCATCAGTTGAAAAGTCTTTCTAAAATCTATAAGAAATACCACATTTGATGTAGGTATTTTTTAATAGTTTCGGAAATATAGTTATCATTATGATTTTTTTAACGAAACACCCTGTATATTATATTACCGTTGCAAAAATATTTTAAAGTGATTTCGGAAAAATACCACATTTGATATATTTATCTCTTATAGTTTTGGAAATATGACCACATTAATCTATTACATAGTAGGTATACGTATTAAAATTTGGTAAATTTTTGGAGGTCCCTAAAATTATTATTAAAAATTTTCAGGGTTTATTATTTTGCAAAATGCCATTTTATTGTCGAATTCCGACGATTGCTATTTCCGAAACTATAACGAATTAAATATCTTAAATGTTGTATTTTTTACGTCTTTTAAAAAGACCTTTTAATTAGTGATAAAATATACAGGGTGCTCCATTTGAAAAAACTTAACATTGTGTTATAACTTTAAAATTAAAGTCAATGGAAAAAATATAGGTACGCCACTAAATTCTACGTAAAAATCCTTAAAACCTTTCTATTTACAAAAAATTTGAAAAACACTCTTCAAGACGAATCAAGTTAGCCATGATTTACTTTTACTATTAATATTTTTTTAATTAAAATTGAGATTGCGCAATCAGATTCGTTCTATCTCCTTTAGTTTTCGCTACACCCTGCAAGATCAACGAAAAGGCGCCACCCTGTACAATCGCCGTTTATACTTTTTAATATAACAGTGAGATCCAGCAGTTTAAGTTCCAAATGTCCCAACAGTTTAAGTTCTTGGCATTGTATTTAAATAAATCATTTTTTAGGCCATAACTACTTCCATGATAGAGTGTTTAAACACAAACAAAAAAGAATTAATTACATTCAATGTATAGATTCTTTGTTTACTTTTTATTAGATAACACATAAATATCTAATTTTTGAGATTGTTCACGGTGTTCATTTATATTTTGCCTTCCACTTTTACCTATAACCAAAAGAGGTTGTGGAAGAAAAGTTTTATACTTTTTCATCTATTCTCTTTTAACCCTTAACTACTAACGTGACGTCTGGGAGACGCCGGCACCTGCTTCTCTGTCCATTGCTATGTCCCACCTCGTGTTTTAGGGTTCATCTACTTTTAAGATTGCTTTTACTTAGTTTGTATAAAAGGGAATTTGCTATAACACTTGCAAACACTTGCAAAGACCGTATATATGTCACATTATTTTAATGTGACATATATAATATGAATTCAAAAGATTGCCCACATATTCTTGGACACCCTGTATAAGACTGATAAAAACTTTTTTTTATTCTGTATAGTTAAAATTAGTATCCAGTGTAATTTATAATACTATTGTTAGTAGTTGTAATGGATTCTTAACAAACTTGAAATTAGTGTTTGTTGGTAATTTTGATTATAAAAAGCAATAACAAAAATAGCACAGAGATTGTGAATAAATAATTGGCACTTTTTTCCTATCAATTTATATTTTGTTTATTAGAATTAATGTTGGTTTTAAGGTTTTAACATGTGAACAAATAAATATTGATCGTTTTATCCTCAAACGTATGTTCATGGCAAACGAAAATATATTTTCTTTTATTTTTGCAAAAACTAACTTCTGATAATTTTTTTAAATGGTATCAATGAAAATTGTTCTAAGTTGCTATATGTTAATCATTTAATAAAAAAAATCATATTAATAAGGAAAACTAATGATATCTTGCGGAGAGTCTGAGAGGCGCGACGTTAGTAGTTCCGTTACAAAAGTTGCACGTTAGTGGTTAAGGGTTAAGCATAAAAAAGAAACAAATAAACACTAAAAACGGAAAAAAAACTTGTTTTCAACGACCGTTAAAAAAAAGCTGTTTTTTTAATCGTTAACATAAAGTTAAAGCACTCCATTCAAGTACACTATATAAAGTGTTAAAAAAGTAACTTTTTTAACACTTCAAACCTTTTTCACATTTGAATTAGTGTTTTGATTCAACGCCTACTACAATAAACTTAAATATCAATTTATGCAATGTCACAGTAAACGCGACAACAACTGTACCAAACGGTCAAGTTACCTTTAATTTCGTCATTATTTCTTTTAGTTCATCTGTTACTACTTTTAAAGTTTTACAGAATTTGGATGACTAAGAAATTAAAAACAAATTTATACTGCTTTAGTATTATTTCTACAGGAAGTAATTTTTTTAAATTAAATAATAAATCCATAGTTATAAAGAGGATAATTGTCTCTTACAAAATAAGAAGGCTATAATTTTTGTTGCAATACAATGACTGTGCTGCAAAAATTTAAATTAATAAGTTTAGATAAATAAAACATGTTTAAAATGGTATTTGGGGAAATTTTTATACGGTCGTGGAAAACTTATATAGTAGCATGCCCAAGTGTCTTTTTTTACTCATGGGATTGCCGCACTCGCCTAACGGCTTGTGCTGTCAAACTTCCCATTCGTAAAAAAATTACTTTATGCACTTGTTACATAAATAACCATGTTTAAATGGAACACTCTGCATAATATACATCTTTTTAATGGTGACATAATATATAGGGTGCCTCATTTAAAAAAATAGTCTACCAATTATTCTTTAGTTTTAAATGTTCATTAATGTCCTTTTATGCTCAAAAGATAATAGACGAAAAAGTATGAAACTATTATACAGGACGTTTTTGTCTACACTTTTTGGTTATAATTTAAGAGTGTAAAATATAAATGAAAATCCTGTACACTTTGAAACTAGGCCTCTGATATGATAAATATCACACGGTATATATCGTATAACAAAAAGTGGTCAAATTTACAATCTACCAAACCAACTTCTGGCACAGTTATTAATGATCTACTTCCTGAGACAGATATCGTATATCCTGATACGCTTGGCAACCCAAAATAGTTTTTCATTTGAGGTAATTTGGAACAAAATAGCTTTTTACAGTTTCAATGCGATCCATATGCTTAATTAGTGTGACCGTAAAAGTTGTGTTGTATCGAATTAAAACGCAAATTTACCTTTCGGAAATTAAAAAAAATGGTTTTAATGTTTCCATATGGCCTGTTAAGTTTATTTTTATATATAAATATTGCTTATGTTGCTTAATTATATAAAGCGTATTAGGGACTTTTATTTTACAAGAGTATTTCTTTCCAGAACACAATATCTAAGGTAAATAGGTTTTGTTTAATAGGCAAGATTTTTCAGATATTTTTGAAGGTTTAAAATGAAACTGTTACAACATTTGATGTTTGATAAAGGAGTTATCCATAAATATGTTACGGTGTTTTTTTACAATTAATCACTTAAACAAGTAACTATTACTACAAATTAATTAAGTGATATTGAAAACCTTAACAACGAAGGAAAAAAGCAAGTGCCATTAGTATGTTTTAAACCTAATTTTACCTTACAGTAAACTTGCAGATCCTGTTAAGTTTCAGGAATAATGTATCTATTTGTCAGCTCCTTTGTGCAAAGCTGCCAAATGATTAAAGGTTTGAAATTACTTTAGAAGTCAAAAAAAACACTTCAATTAACATGGCCAACCATTCGATGGTAGTTTATCGAGTTCACAAATAATAGAACCGCTTCGGTCCTGGTCCCGGAGTAAAGTGAGCTGACCTGAGAAAACACTGTTTAAATTCGAATTCGTAGTTTCGGTTGCAAATATGCCACTGTTACTGAGATAAAATTAAATAAAATACTTTCATTTTTTAAGCTTTATCTTTAAAAATTGTGTTATAGTGACATATACCTAATTATTATTTATTATTTATAATACAAAATGTGCTAACTTATGGATTTTAAGTATTTTAAGTTTTTCTAAGGTACCTCAGCATCAAGCAAAAGATAACATGTGTTATTTTTACTAAAATTGATGCATACAGCTATTTTTATTTCATGATAGATATATAATATAAGCACGTTCGTTCTTTTAATTTGGGTTTCCTTGCGAAAATACTTGTTTTAAAATATCCCAGTTTATTATGTGATTGTTATGAAATGGGTGTAAGCAGATTTTCAGTTTGTGGAATTTTATGCTTTTAATATATGTATGTATGTATGTATTATTTACGAATAGCTAATGATCTATAAATTTTACCTATATAAAATGTATCACATTTATAAGTTTATAATACCAGCTAGTTTATAGAAGTCAATATATAGAGCTAAACAGGGTAAGCTAGCTTATTATTTTGAAAATTTAGGCTCTTTTTCATAGTTAGTATATAAACTTGAAATACAAAATTATTAACAAAAATGTCTCTGTAGCTATTTTAGAAAATTTAACATATCTTATACTTTTTACATGATAATTATATTAGCTATTATCAGGGCTCCGATTTTCGACTTGGATAATAGAAATTTCTAATGGAAAAGGTGTTTTGTTTTCCTTTTTTCTATTACAATCAAAAGTAGGTTATTTAAAAGAGAGGGAAGAAACCTTTTCCATCAGAAATTTCTACTCCCTAAGTCAAAAATCGAGGCCCAGTAGTTTTCTAGCAAGTATAGGTATTTTTTTAACTACTGAACCATTTTACCGCTTAAAGTAAACTTTCAGCGTTTATTCTTTGATTTATGTGCGTTCCCTATTTTTAAGCCATTGTTAATTGTAATTTTTAGCAATATTTGTTTGTGCAATAACAAAAAGAAGCAAAATATAGACAGAACTGTGAATTTTGTATTAAATACTTTTTATTATTTACCTTTTATTCTCCAAACCCTTTAATGTAATAATACATTTATTATTTTTGTAAATATTTGAAGTAAAAGGTGAGTTTTAATATTTTTTACAGGTTGACTTTTGGCTTTAAATTGCCTTCAATTAGCCACTTTCTTAAAACCTACTAGGTATGGCTCTACCCTTTTTACATATGATTTGACATGGGAGCAATTACGATATAAATTTCACATGTTGTCCACATGTTAGTTAACATGTGTTTTTCACAGAAGAGCACTGATTGATGGATGATGATGTCATATTGGTGATAAAATATTAGTTATATATGTTCTTGTTGGACCAAGCTGTGGTTACGATTAGTACATTTGGCTATATGATACCTTATACAGGGTGTCCAAGAATATGTAGGCAATCTCTGGGATTCATATAAAATACGGGAAAATAATGTGAAAAGTTTCTATATTTTTTTCCTAAAGCCCCTTTTTTCAGAGATATGTAACTTTAATGGACGCCGCTGAAAATCGGATTTTCTTAAATAAGTTTTATAATACTTAGTATAATAAAATATTTTTTAATATAACAAATACAAGTGGGGACTCTTTAAAATGGTATCCCTGCAAAACATTTGCCTTTATTAGTTCGCCAGGGTCGGACTAACCCTTACACAATAGTGTTAATTATTTTTACACTTTTTTACACACGCATAATAAAGAAATGCAATAAGTATTTATGGGTAGCTTAAATCCTTACCTAAAACAAAGGTACTTTTGTTATATATCAATAAATTAAAGCGTTTTTGACAAAAACAAGTATGTGTTTACTAAACAAATCTAAAAACAATAGGTCATTCTGTTGAAAAAGTACTAAAAAAACTAATAAAAAAGACTCTTTTTATTTATTATTTATATCTATATGTTATTATTTTTACGTAACTAAAATATAATATTGTAACATTTAAAAGGGTCTCATATTCTTTGATAATTAAAGCTAAAGAATGTACAATATAACTGGACAGCGTATGTCAAACCAACAAACCAAATTATTAAATACAACCCTATTTATTCAATGTTGTTTTTCTCGAAAACGGTTCCCTTTATCCATTTCAAACAGGAGGATTTTTTTAGCTAAGGGTTTAAGCTATTTAAAAATAATATTTTTATTTCCTTATTCCTTATTATACAGGGTTTTAAAATAATTGGTACCATTGTGTAAGGATAAAGGCAAATGTTTTACAAGGATACCATTTTAAGGAGTTCTAACTGGTAATTATCATATATTATTTATTATACCCAGTAATATAAAAGTTGTTAAAAAAAACGATTTTTAGTGGCGAACTTTAAGGGCACATATCTCTGTAAAGAGGGATTTTAGAAAAATATTTTATGTGAACTTGTCTCATTATTTTTATGTGTTCTATATGAATTCGAGAGATTGCTTACATATTCTTGGACACCCTGTATAAGACTGATAAAAACATGTTTTTTTTTAAATTCTGTATAGTTAAAATTTGTATCCAGTGTAATTTCTAATACTATTGTTTATATTTATTTATAATTAACAATGCATAGTGACATATTTCTTTTCACTTTTGGCTCAACAACATTAAAGGCTTTTTAAGATGATGTTTAATTAAAAGGTAGCACTTTTATTCTAATTCTTAAACAACCAAAACCTTTATACATATCTATATATCTAATGGGTCGCATCTAGACCCTTTATGTACACGTAAAAATACCAACAAAATTGTGTATAAAAGCCAAATTTTTTAACAATTTTAAATTTTAGGTTCTTTAAACCTTAAAAATAAAGTTATCTCTAAATTTCCTAAATAATATTTATTCATTTTTTTTTCTAATACAGGTGGTTCCCGCCATAACTTTTTATCTGTAAAATTAAAAAATGCAATTTGGTGTATCGTTATTTGACATAAATCTGGATTAGTTGATGTATTCACTTGCTTTTTTAACCTGGAATGATTGCTTCTTTCAAATTTTAAATTGCACCACCGACATATTTTTATCTTACTTTTATAGAATATGACATTCTGACTACTATGACACCACCATGTCACTGTTTGACACTTCTGCTGTCAAAAACTTATTTATTTTATTAAATTCTAATCTAACGGGCTATGATTAAAACTAAAACAATTTATTTTAAGTAAAGTTGTCATGCAAAAATGACATTATTCGTCTTTTGTTTTTACGACTTCTCAGGGCGGAGTCGAAATTGGAAAAACATATTTATGGTCATAACCCCTTTTTTTCAAATAGAACGAGGGTGATTTGTTAGCATGTCCAAAAAACATTTTAGTCTTAAGTAATTTGGTACCACATAGACGGTATTTTGAGTAAGTATTTGTCTTCTTAAGCTCGCACCATAGGGATTTTTAAAGGTTTTTTGTTGGGTTTATGCCAATCGTTATTCTACAAAAAGAAAAAAACTTTTATAATATACATTTTAATTTTTTGAATTCTTTAAGTACAGTATTCCCTTTGCATAAAATTTTGTTAATTTATATTTTGCAGTTGCTTAAATAATCCACCGTTCCGGTTATTTCTACTAACCCTGTATATAAAAATAAAATATAAGCGATTAATAAATAAATATAAGGTGGTTTATTGAAAAATATTCTTTATTTGTTTAAACTTTAAAAATAATTTGTTTATTAAATTTGTCATTTAATAATACTTATGATTATATCTTGAACCTTATCTCCTAAACCCCTAAACAACCGGCCGAACATAACACTAAACATCTCAAATCCAAAGTGACACATGCCACCATTGTTGAACGCTGCATTACACTTCGCTAATTAGAAGGTTTACGGAGGGCTTACAGCTTTGTACAAGGGTGAAATCTACCCCTGCTTCTGCAGGAATAGGCTATAGTCAGCAGGAGCCGAAACGATCCCCAGAGATGCAATTATCGGGAATCAAAAAGCATATTGTAGTAAGTCAGCCGTGGTGGTTGGGATACTTGATGCTGAAAGTTGATGCCTTTCAGCTTTTTATTTTTTCAACTACTTTTTAAATTATTGTTAAAAACAATATTTTATTGGGTAAAAAAGTAAAGGAAGTTTTTATTTTAGTTTAGGTAATAGTATATTATAATTACACACAGTGACCTCCAGAAATGTTAAACCAAACTTTCTTTATTTTTGATTTCTCAAAAAAAAATATTTAATTTAAAAATCTCTGCATTTACCGAAAATCACAAAACACTGATTAAAATTTAAAAACAACATACCTTGTTTTTGAACTTTGAGAAAAATATTATTTGAAACACTTGTTTAACACCAAAAGTTGTGTTATATTTTAAAAGCAGAACATTCCATTAAAAAATTGGAAAAAGACTTACCCCGTATGGAGATTGAATTAAAATAATTTAAGTGTCGTAAATAATCCAATTGCTCTTTAATTTCAAAAATAATAGCATAGCTTTGTTATTCCTAAATCATTTAAGCTACATTTAAGAAACTTCAAAAACAAAAGTAAATTTTTGCTTTTTTGGTGTACTAAGGCTAAAATTAAAAATCCTTGTAAATTTATCGTCAACATTATATAAATAATAAAAAACCGTTTTCTCTTTGTAAAAATTATATTTTTTTTATAATTTTCTATTACCATGTTTAAAAATTAGACTTCATTGGTATTATGTTAATAAATTGTCTGCTGACGAAAACGTCCAAGTTCCATTTTTCTCTTTCTCTATGGTGAATTTAATGAAGTTATTTATTAAATTTAGATGACTTAGAAAGCAGTCTTGCTGGTCTGTTGGTACCATTTCAAATTATAAAAGTATCGCCGACATATCGAAGCCAAATTTTCGGTTTGACGATTGCGGTATTAATAGAATTAGTTTTAAACCATTCCATACAGTTGTTTGCCACCACTGAGGACACATATCCGTAATTTACACATACAAGACCATATCCTGAAGCAACCCAACTCCGACATAATTAAAACTATTAATGTAAACGTGGGACTACAATATGTAACGACAAAACAACCGTGGATGCTAAACTAGGCAACATCAAAACGGTTCTGCTATAGAATGGTTATGCTGAGAGATCTATAAGTAAGATTATAAATAGTTGTAATGTGGAACCAATAGTGCGACCACTTGAGCAAGATGCCCTCTCTCTCCTAACAATTCAATATGTAAAAGGAACGTCCGAAGAGATTAGATGAATAACAAAGAAATATGGATTTAAAACAGTTCTTTAAGTCTGGTTCTACATTAAGAAGCATTTTAACGAGAACAAAACACAATTCGTCTAAACAGGAGAAAGATTGCATACATTGGAGAAACAAAACGTCCTTTAAATATCAGAATTGCAGAGCACAAACATTATACACAGAGGGGCAAAACATCAAAATCTGGGATCGTTGACCATGTTTGGTCTGAACAACATAACATCAAGTGGTTAGATGCTTAGGTTGTACACAAGGAACCACATTGGAGAAAGCGCAAATTTAAGGAAGTTGTCTTCATTAAGAACAATGGATGATGGTATTTTCAGCAAACCAAGTGTGGATATCCCAAACATTTGAAAACCACTCCTAAAGCGGCGTCCTTTTATTAGAATTGGATTAGTTTACACTTGAAAACGGACAGAGATAGTACTACCAGAAACGTTGTGTGAATAAATAAAAATAAAGACAATGGAAAGTCTAAACCTCTTCTTTTAATATTAGTTGAATTTATGTGTCCCTAAAAATATAACTGGACGTATTTTTGAGATTTTTGGTACAAATTACGGAGTTTTTGTACAAAGCTGCTCGTATTAATTGAAATTACACCGTATATACTTATAAATGTATATTTAACTAATTATAATGCAATTTTAACGAAATTGTTTAACTATATTCTTTTTAAATGAGGGGACTAGTTCTCAATACTGTACTCTCTCCAAAATAAGATGTTTATATTAAATCTAAAAAACTGACACAGAATCTGTACATTGGGTAATATGAATAATGAATAAGAAAAAGCAAATGCTTATACTTATAAAATTTGAAGTAAATGCTTTTGCTTCTAAGTATAAGCAAATGCTTTTGCTATATTTTTCCATATCATAGATATTTGCTTGTACTTGTAAGCAAAAGCATTTACTTCAAATTTTATAATAATAAGCATTTGCTTCTTTTTATACATATGGCCCAATGTGTGCACGGTTTTTCATGTACGAGTATACCTTATGTGTATAATAAAATTTTACTTTAGGGTATTGTATGTTTGTTTAAAAAGTTAGGATATTTAACATGTAATAACTATTTAGAAACAAAAAACAGAAACCGAAAATATTAGAACAAAAATACCAGAAACAATGTTATTACTGTTGTATGTAAAATTTTACAAATTTTATACAACTTTATTATCATGTAAATATTACTATAAAGGCTTCTGACAAGTTGATGTTTTTTAATTACCGATTTATTTCGGGGCTTAAAGTGGTTTTTTATCTTTGGAATTTGGGTATTACCTATTTGCAAGCTGTTGTGATAAATCATTTTTGTTATATTTATCTTTTTTCTCCCAAACCTTTACGCCTATTATTTTTATTTTAGTTTATTACAAAAAAATTAAATATTTTGTGAGTTTGACTTAAAAATCAACAATAACATTTCACAACTTTTGTTATATTTTAGCACAAAGATAAAATCTCAAAAAATCTTTTAAATTCAAGCCTTTATGAGGCTCTTGACTCCCCGATGACAAAAAGTATATAAAAGGGTTTGTAAAACACATAATTTATTACGGCATTTTACGGTAAGTTTGACGTCTCAATCAGAATGCCTCTTGTTCGTGGCCGCTCTTTTATCATACCCGTGAGAAATTAATTATGGTTTCCATTGGCGGCTCGTTGGTGTAAACATAAATAAGTAAAATAACTTAAGGCAAGAAATAAGTTGGAAAAAGCATTTATTTAATACTAGCTTAGTTCAATTTTAATGATATTGTATTAAAAATTTGTATTTAACATTTAAAAATTTAAGTTATAGAATAACAATAACCATTTTAAAAATGATAGTATAAATAGGTATTTATCTTATATAAAAGCTGTCTTGGACTACATTTTTAAAAGCTAAAAAATTTTTCTAAAAAATGTTTCATGTTTATGACATATTCAATGTTTTTAAAAATGGTGCTTTATTTTAACTGCAAAAATGTGATGGTTGCCAATAAAGTACTGACCTGTTTAAGGTCTTAGTTTAGGCACACAACTTTGATTTTTTTTTAATTTGAGACATGGAACTTAGTTTGGCTTTTAGTTGACCCTGACAACGAAATGCGACGCCATAGCCAACTACACTATACCTACTCGTACTTAAAAGTATTGTTAGAATAAATAAATTTTAAATTGTTAATATTTCGAAAACTATAAATTTTTGGAATAGACAAAGTTACCTTTATTTTTAATGCTTAATTGGATTGGGAAAAAACTGATGGTTTTTATTTAAAAAATTGACTTTTAAGGGTTTTTTCGCAATAATTTTTAACGATTATTTTTGACCACCCTGCCTTTTTTAACTATCAATAAATATATAAAAACAGTTTATTAAAAAATTATTTCTTTACGAGACAGCCGCAACTCATATAAAAGGCTTTTGTCAAAAAAATTGATGGTTATGTAAGGGCTTGCAAAATATAAATAAACATAAAATTTAAAATAAGTCAAAAATGGTTGGACCTAGATGTAAATCACCATAAATATAAATTATGTTTAGAATTGTATAAATAAATAATATAAAGTGTATTCCATTTAAAATAAGGAAGTTGACATTAACTACCGGTATAACCCAAAGTGATAAAACTGTTAAAATATTTTAGTTGTATGTCGTCCACTAATCTTATAATGTTGCCTAATTATCAAAATTTTTCGAAGCCTACATTTTGAGAAATCGATCGCAGCAGTTCCCGATGGGAGACCCCGTATATTTGATATAAGTTTTTGGTTTCAGTTTTCAGCATAGATAACCCACATTTAGATCCGCAGTGGCATGAAGCATTTTTCGGATTTTTACGACCTCGCGCAGTAAACAAATGGATGGGTGAACGAACATGCACACTTAAACGCCGTGACAAAATACAAACACCGGCACGCCATTTCCTCCCTCCGCGGTCTGACCGTGACGCTCATAAGCTATAGTCTGTTTGGCGCCTGGTGCGTTTACCCTCAACTTGTTTGCGCACAAACCGGTTTTTCGCCCATGAAATGTAACTTTTGTTTCGCGCAGATAATAACATTGGCAATCCATCGAGATCAGTGGTTTTTAGCCATTGCAATTATTTCAATATTAAAAAAATATATATTAAGAAGTACAAAATTTTGAATATCTATACTATGTTCGTCGCCACTTAAGATTAATCCTTTCCTGAGCGGTAAGTCCAGTTAGTTCTGGTTAGTAATACTATTTATGAACAGTAATATCTGAAATTGTGTAAATATACTTTATCTTGAAGGCTTTTCAAATTTCCCAACAATAAGGACAATGATAGCTTTACTACATAAAAGGAAAAAAATAAAAAGTATAAAATTTTCAGTCTCTGTATTATGTTCGTCGCCACTGCCTAAAATTGTCTCTAATTGAGATTTATATTCCTCTGAGCGGTAAGTCTGTTTTATATTTAGGTGTGATTCAGGCGTAATGCGTTACGCCTATTGATGCTTTTTAACGCCTTTAACGTGATAAACAATTTTATTGTGCTATACCGGGAGCACGAACAATAGGTACGTAACGAGGTAAGTTAGAATTGTTAGTTAGCTGATAGTAAATACATTGTGCACAAGGCCTATTTAGTTTTGTAGTTATTTATTTAGAATAACAATTCTTATATTTAGTAAATAACTTCCAATAATAATCTAATTTTTTCGAGATTCTTCAAATTTACATCGGTTTATTACACTAGTCAACAAAACTTACACTTGTTTCTTGTTCTTCATCACGTTTTAAATGTTAACAAGGAAATAAATAAAATAATTATAAAAAAATTACGGCCTTGTTGAATATCCCCTTTAGTGTTCTAACAGTAATATGTTTTGACTGCATTTGCTTGGTATCTCTTTTCCAGGTCGAAAATATCCCGATGTAAACGTTGGTGGTATTTTTCGAGACATGATCAGTTTCACTTTGCTCAGTTTCTTGACCTGCAAGTAATCCTTATCCTTATTGATCACGTGATAGGTGCCATTTAAAATATTATTAAACATTCAAAATTAAGTTAGCCACATAAGTTTTAAAAGTATTATATCAGTTTCACTTCCTTTACTTTGTTTACTGATTATGTGTCGAAAGAATACCATTGTTATTCGCAGAGCTTACGCCTGAAAAGGTCAAAACAATATTAATAAAAATTAATTTTAAGTTTTATAACATTTTATTGCTTTATAGTTATTTAAAAGATCATTAAATAAGTCTGTATAATTTTACTTATATTCTTTTTAAGATTTTTATCAAGTCCTCTTGGATTTTTGTAGTAAGTATTTGTATTATTATCATTTTTATTTTTTATTATAGGGACTTCCTAATCCCTCCTAATTTATAGTTTAATAAATGTTTCCTCTTGACTTTGGCTTCTCTGATTTAGGTAATTTTTTTACATATAAATATTCTTTTCATCACTTTGTCAATTTTTTTAATAACCTACTTTTTTCTGTATTGCTGGCATTATGGTGATACAAATACCTTTAAAGACAAAAAAATAAAACATATTGATAGATTTTCACTACCTCTTATTAAATTTTTTGTTGTTTTCAATGAACACGGCATTTTTAAATTTACGCTTTTTCCAATAAAATTTCCTGTGAATAACCCGAGCTTCGGTCAACTTAATAACATGTTCTTCAGACCAAACGTGGTCAGCGATTCCAGACTTAGATGTGTTACTCTTTGGGTATGTTGCTTTTGTTCTAGGATTCCTACATTTAATGGGCCTTTGTTTCACCATATACGACTCCCTCATTCACACGGTACTTGGTAGATACACATTTTCTTCGTTTAGATGTGTGGCGTGTTTTGGTTTTTGTTAGATGCTTCTTAGTGTTGTACCAGACTAAAAAAACTGTTTTATCAAGTCCGGTACAACACTTAGGAGCATCTTAACAAAAACCAAACAAAACACATCTACGAACTAAAACCTTTTTAACAATTACACAAAAATAATAGTTAAATACATAATCTCTTTATTCGACCCATATCATTTTAATGGTAAGTTCATGTGATATTCCTGATTTGCTGATCAAGTTAAAAGGATTTACACAATTTCTGGAGCACCCAAAATGTATTTTGGTGACCAGAGTCCCAATTAGAAGCGAGCTATACCACCTATTATAGTAAAAATATCCTATTTGATGGGCGGCTTTGTTCCCTTAGATGGACGGCGTTATCCAACCTGTTGGGTATCTCTACTCATTGGTAGAGTCCTAAAAACGTATTTTTTCCAGAAAACGTTTGCCTATTTAAAAATTTAGCATATCTTAATAAAACAATAGATTTGAGCAATCAACGCCGTTTTTAATGGGGACCTATATGATACTAACACTTTACAATATTCAAACTTGCTTGGGTGGGCAGGGCTGCTCGAACCTTCCCTACTAATATATCACTTTTTTTTGAACTTTAAATAAAGCCTTGAGATTATTTTAATGTAAAGTTATTACAATTTTTTACATGGTTTTCTTTTATATGCATATTTTAATAACTTACATTAGCATGTAGTGTATAAAAAAACTATGATGAAAATTATAGAGGATGTATCAAACATTTTGAGGTTATTCTTTTAAATATAGTATAGCCCTGATCATTTTTTTTTTGGAAACCCATTTAAGATACGTTTATTTACTTTATTTATTTAAAAAGTTTTTTTTTAGTAGGCAGATAGATGAAGCTAGCTTTCTATTCGGATTTCGTACTATTAGCCCTAGGCCTTTTCAAAAAAAAGTGCAAAAACATTGACATTTTAAAAATAACAAAAAGCATATTACTTTATAAAGGTAGTTCACCGATTCTCCCAAGAGTCAAAATGAGTGCTTAAGATAATTTGACTA
>JACEGR010005534.1:0-71837 GCA_014170235.1 Listronotus bonariensis
ACAAGCACTATTTTTATTTATTTTATTTATTTATTTACGGGCAAAACCCATTTACAAATTTACAATGTTTGCACAGAAATTTAATATTAACACTATTTAAATAAGGCCGGTATTATTAATACCCGAGCTTAATAAGGCAACTTGCAATAATTCTATTAGCTAAGGGAAAAGATGTTCTCTAAGACAGGGGTTCCCAAACTTATTTGTAGTGTGATACCCTTGGACACTTGCAAATTTCTTACTCTTCAATTAAAGAGCAAAAAAGGGTTTCATACAAAACTTTTAGTTTTACTTTCTTTTTCCTTACTTTGCGCCCCTCCTAATATATCATTAGGACTAGGACATAAAAAAATATCTTAGTCTAAGATCCATATAAAAAGCTGTAGGTCGCATCTGTTTACCGGATAAAAACTGTTTTATATTAAAAATAGTATTTAAACAAAGGTATTGCATTGGGGTTACCTAAAAAATTAGGTCAAGGCTATGACCAATTAAAGGAAAAGTAAGTTTTAAAATTTGTAAGTGACCTTGTATAATGACAATTTTTATTTTTTTATTGTACATGACAGTATTAATATATTATTACATTTTGTTTCTTCGATTTTGGTACATTCTGTATTATTTAAAATATACAGGGTGTAATTTAATTGATGACTAAAAATACAGAGTATGATTTCTTAGCTTATTTTAGGAAAAAACATTTATATAAACATATGTCCTAAACGTCTTAACTTTTGAGATACGGTACCAGGTACCGGCCCCAAATTAATACAGGGTAAGTGGATTTACTGGACAGTATGAAATAAAAGAGATATTCGCATTACTATTTGCTGTTTTTTTTTTTCATATCAGGCTTAAGAAAATTAATATTAGAGTGAATGTTGTACTACTAGTTTTACTGCACCTTTAATTAGGATAAACATGAAATATAAATTTCGATTCACACTTGTGGATATTATAGTAGGTACTCCTGTACCTGTGTCCAAATAAATAAATAAATAAATACGTTAATTAATTAATTAAATGCGCTTTACCTTTACTAATGATTCAAAAGAATTCCAGTGAATATTTATGCACGCCGAAATGACATCATAGAGTAGCTCCAGCTGTGCCACGGCCATATTTTTAGAGGTTACCAGAGACGCATGTTTCCATAAATTGTAGATTTGCTGCATCTGTGCATCTGCGAAAACGATAATTAAGGATCTTAATATAAACGTTTCTTTAGTAAAAACACTTAATAACTAATTAAATTAGATTCGCTAATTGAAATTTAAAAGTCCAGGGGTGTCGCTTTACTTGCATTATGAATTTGAAACTAAAATGAGAATAAAGAAATAATTTAGGCTGATCATAATACAATAACTATAGTTTCCACTTAAGTTATTTTTTTATGCATGGGGTTTAAAAATACAGTTAAAATATTATAAAGTTCTATTTGTGGAATAAAAATTAGATTTTTTTGTTTTTTAAACATATATCCTAAAATGTAAGTTATTGTTTTTTTTGTGGCGGCCTTGCTGGTGTAGGTTAATTTTAAAAAAGTGATATACACTTACAATTTTAATTATTACCAGTGTTGATCGCCTTTACTACCACACTCCTTAAATAACGGCGCTATACTAATTTTCGGGTTAACAAATCTATTAGACGAGCCTAAATTATTAGACATATGAAAAGGAAGTATAAGAAGAGGATTATTTTCGCATATTCTTTAATTCCAGGCACTTTCGCAAATGGGTCCAATTTTCAATCTTTAAATGGAACACTCTGTATATTTTATCATTTCTGGGTTCCTGATACAATTTTAAGTCCGAATGTGGCATTTTAAAAAGTTTTTAAGCCTACTTGATTTTGTGAGAGCCATTTGTAAAATTGCGTATGTAAATAAGTATATTAAATTTTATCTAAATTGGTTAAAGGGTTTTTAAGATATTAAAAAATCCCGCCTTTTTTCAAAAACTTTAACGCCCTGTATCTCAGAATGGAAGCAAGTCCAGCATGTCAAAAAAAACATAAAGAATGACCCTTAAAATTTTCGTAACGTAGTTAGAAAACACCCCGTATTTTATTTTATTGTGTCCCTATTAAGCTACTTGTCGCCTCTTTGTCTATAATTAGTTATTTCGCATAGATTTCTGTGTATCGATCTTAACTTGGCAGTAAACTAAATAGTATATTACCATCATAAATTTCTTCAGAAGTACCGGGAAATACATCTTTTCCATCTTCGATATTTTCGGCTTTTAATTTTTTTCTCGCATAAGAATGCTTTTAATGGTGACATATTTCCATTTTCGGAACAAAACTTTGCATTTCTTTGACTTAATAGATGAGATAATACCTTGGTAAAGTATTGTTTATTGTCATACGAGCTAATGCTAGTTAGGCTATCGCATTTTCTTGGTTCATGGTCTGTATTCTTCTCTTCTTAAATAAATATAAAAAGACATTCCAAATATAATGACAGTAAAGGGTAAAAAATACCACAAAGAAAAATAAAAGTATGTAGTAGGCTGGGCCAAAAAATATATATATTTTTTTAAACGGACGGTAAAAATACATTCCTGGACTAAAAAAAAACCGGACAATGAAAATTTTGTTAAAATTCAATCTTAAAACACTTTTTGGTTTTTCACCAATGTATTTTTTTTTTAAATTTATCTTTTTGCCCAGTGGTAACGTCTTTTATCAAGATTATTATTTAATATGGGGATTGTAAAAAGTTTTATAGCATTAGGTGTTATACAGGGAAAAGCCAAATGTTGTATTTTGACCCAAATTTTTGAACACCCTGTGGAATAATTTAACGTCACAAGTTTTTACAAGTGTATTGGATTTTAAAGCCCCATGTTTTCTTAACATTTCTGTTTTTAATTTATATCGGTCCTATGTCTATTCTAAAAAGAAACACAAGTTTTTAAAAAGACAATGAAATTTGGTGTAGTTATACTCTTACTTCTAAAATTTTTATTTTTTGTGTTAAAAAATAAATACAAACATTAGTTTGTTATGTTGGTTTTGTGGCTTTCAAATCCGTAATCGAATTTTTGTTATCGCCTAAGATATACAGGGTACGACAAAGAGTGTAATTTTAAAAATATCACCCTGTATATTATATTACCAGTAAAAAGATCTTTTAAAGACCTTTAGAAAATGCTACATTTGATGATAGGTATATCATATTACTTTCGGAAATATGACCATCCAAACCTTAAGTTACCCCCAATATATTTGCATTATAGCGTACATTACGACCATCATTATTAAATTGCATTGTTTTCTTTAAAAAATTGTATTCCCCTTTAGAATAGAAATATCGTTATAAATTAAAAACAGAAATGTTAAAAAAGATGGGGGTTTAAATTTTAATACACTGAAAAAACTTGTGACATTAAATTATTTCACAGGGTGTTTGAAAATTTGAGTCAAAATGTAACATTTGGCTCTTCCCTGTATAACACCCAATCATATAAAACTTTTTGCTTTTCTCATATTAAATAATAATCTTTATAAAAAAGCTACATTTAAACCAAAGGTAATTTAAAATCGGTCAAAAAACCAAAAAGGTATATGAGACTGAGTTTGAACAAAATTTCGTAGTCCGGTTTTTTTTTTAACAGGAGTGTATTATGATTATCATCATGATAATAAAAAAATATTGTAAAAGTTAGAGCCCTTAATATTATTATTAACAAATCTATTATCGCGACTAACAACAATCTTTTTGATGCAAAACTCGTAAAACGTTGGTCTAAAATTTTTCAAATAGAAAACAAAATACATTTTTAATAAAAATTAAATTTCCTACAAAAGGCTTCCTTTGTAAATGGTCCTGGGTTTTTACTACTACAAATCTCAGTATTTACATGAATTCAGTATACAGGGTGATACCTAAGTAATGGGCCAAAATTCAACTGAAGAATTGCGTTAGATATTATTAAGTGAGATACAGGGTGTAAAAGTAAAAAAAAATATTTTTAAATTTTTTCAATAATACTTGATACATTTTGAATATTGTAATAAAACTCAGTATCTAGGGTTTTTTTAATATAAGCTGTTTCTTTTTAATGTTAATTTTTAGGTGTTAACTAGAAAAATTCACCTACACTACTTTCAATTTCTCCAAAACGTCCCAAGATTTTTGTGCTGTGTGTAATATACATTAATAGTTAGAGTATAAAATACCTTAATTTATTCGTTTATAATGGGGCAGTTGTAGTTATCGGTAATACGCTGTTTTAAAACACATTTTTGGGTTGCAATAAATTATTTTATGGTAAATGTCCAGAAAACGGTTGCTTAGAGTGATTCCCACATAGTATACCTTTTTTGTGTAAAAGGCATTGAACAGTTCAATAATTTTCATCGGAGGTACATACACGGAAGCAGAAAACGTTTTAAATAAACTCAAGTATAATAAGATATGAATAGGTCATGTCAGAAAACCCCTAAATACCAAGTTTTATTAGAATACTCAAAACTTATTAAATAGTATTGAAAAAATTTAAAAATATTTTTTAAACTTTGGCACCCTGTATCTCAGTGAATATTAAGTTTTGTACTGAGGTAAGTTTGGTTAAATCGCAATATTTTAACGTCGCAATTCTTCAGTCGAGTTTTGGCCCATTACTTAGGGACCACCCTGTATACTGTTAAATAAAATTTGATGCATTACAAAAAGGTATCTTTTTTATTGTTTCAATTAATTTACTTCTTCAAAAGTTATTCGACGTTAAAGTTAACTCCAAAAGTGAGTAAATTTGTTAAAAACATTTAAGGGAACTTTTCCTTTAAAATAATGTATTGGATTTATTTTAATATTGATATTTGTAGCAGAAAAATACAAACTCAAAAAAAAAATTTAATAACGGCCTATTTGACAAAAACATACAAAAAAAGCATTTTGTGAAAGAATAAATTGTTTTTTAATCCAATCAAGCAGTCTAGTATTTAGTTACAACCAGCCAGTGGCGTAACACTATAAATATGTACACTTATACCTATCCGTATACGCAACGAGATACAATACGTCGGCGATCAAAAAAGGTTAAAATCACGGCTTAAAACATACTTACGTTATGTAATTTAAAATTCTTAATGCAACCACCTAAACCAATTTTGTTCAGGGTTTGTATCCTAACCGTACAGGTGTCAAACAGACGCCTAACATTTTTTCCAACGGTTTTTTGTGACTTTACTGTGGTTTAACTGCTCTTTATTACGTGTTTAATTTAACGATGGATGCAATTTTAAATCCCATATTAATAAGTTTAACGTAGCGTAAACGTAACAAAACCTTCTCTTATTAGATTAAAAATTTTGACCAAAAAATATACGCCACTAACTTTTTGCAAAATTTTAAATCTCTTTAGATTAAGCAAATAAACTTACGTTTAACTTCCTTATGGATATCGTACATACTACTCACACTGTTTGATCTGATCAAATCATGAATACTTTCCCGTAATTTAATTCTTTTATTCATTCCTAAATGAGCAGATGAGTTTCTTTTTCGTTTACTTCTTGTTAATATATTTCCTAAAGACTTTCCATTTTTTCTGGCTCGTTTCGTTAACAATATTTCCTTTTTTAAAGGTTCTACAAAAAATAGCAATAATCTAAATTATCTATTTATTATAAGTCAACTGCATTGCTTGTTGATCTTGTTCACCTAACCGGCGTATTTTATCCTTTTTTGATACCTCATATATAATTTTTAAATAATTTTGCTTTCAAAAATTTATTTTTTAAATTTTAATGTAACATGTCATGATAACGCTAAAACGGTTTATTTTAAGGCAAGTAGCCTGTAGCCCTGAAAAATTTATCGTTTAATTTTTTTTACATTTTTTTATTTTTTATTATATTTTATTAAATTTATCGTCGTTTATTCTTAACGACTTCTCCACGTAGGCTTGTAAAATCCTATCGATTGTCATATTTATTCCTTTTTTTGCAAATGGAACGAGGATGGCCTATTAAAATATTCCAAAAGAGGATATTATTCCAAATATTTGGTACCACATAAAGTAGGTGCGGCTAATAAGGCCTAATTAACAAAAATTCAATTTAAAACAATCGTTCGCCCTCAAGGACACATTTTTAGGTAGGCAATACTCTTAAGGTGCATTTAAATTAGAGCGAACACAAGCGAATGAACGTTCCATTGCCAGTCGGTAAGTCAGCGAATCATCAAAGGATGTTCAATTTAAACGGCTTAATTTAATTGCGACCACGAGCGAACCTATTTGGTCCAAAACTGTGTGTGCAGACGGCTGGTTTTTAAAAATTTTAAAAGTATTCAGAAGAAAAAACAATACAACTTATTGAATTCGTTCCTTCGTTCGTTCGCTTGTGTTCGCTTCAATATAAATGCACCTTTAAATGGTAATTTAGGCTTGTAAATGTTCTATGATGGCCCGTGAGCTACGCTTCAGCCTACTCAGCCTTTTGGTAAATGCGCCACTGGCTCCGATTCTTTTTTAAACCTTTTATATTTTGTTTCTTGTTATTTAGGTTAGGTGGGAACCTCTTAAAGGGTGAAAGTGAAAATAAATGTTCGTATTTTTTTAACAAGATAAATGTTACATTTATACAGGGTATCCAGTGTCCATTAACTTTACACATAAATGTTCTACTTTTGGAACTGGGAGTTAAAATTTAGGAAAAACAATAGTATATATTTTTTCTCAGTGTCGTCCGTGAGGGATTTAGTGCAACTATATTATTTAAAAGATTAGTACGTCACTGCATTTTCCTTAAACCGAAATGCTATTTTAGATTCCCGTTAACTTTAAAACAAATTTGGTCTCTTGACTTTTTTATTCGATGTATGGTTTTTCGCGTAAAAAATAAAAATCGCTTGACATGATCAAATCGCCATCGCCATCTATTTAGAATAATATAATTATTATGTTACTGTGTGAGTACTTAGTTTGCTTTACTAATCCCTAATCATTATATAAATTAAAAGTTAAAACATTGATGAATTGATCAATCTTCCTCGTAGAAAATTATTAATTGTGGTTTAAGAAATATACAAAAAAATGGCGCCAGACAGGGGAGATTTAAAAAAAAATTAGGTGGGTTTTTGTCTTCAATTTAATTTGTTAATAGGGCGCCCTGGAATAAAATAGGCGCCACACAGGAAAGGACCTTTTTTTTTGAGTAGTACGCCCTGGGATTAAAATATAGGCGCCATGCAGGGAATGGCTTTTTTGTTCTCTTAAAATTTTTGTTTTCCCGTTTTTTTTTTTATAAAATAGGCGCCCCAACAATTCCAGCCTAGGGCGCCCTAAACAGCTAATACGGCCCTGTGTAAGGGATCTCACAAAGTACGTTTTTTAAGTGAGTAGTTTTTTCTCTTCTTCCCGGTAACCTCCGCCCCCTCCCCCATAAAAGCTATAAATACGTCCGTGTTTGTCGGTAAAGTTAGCAGACACGGTGAATCCTGCTTTTCATGACTATGATATCTCACTTATGAAAAATGCAATTTCCTTTAAATTTTTTGGATGATTGTATGTTAGAGAAATGTCATTTTTGATATGAGAATAACTTTTATTTATTATTAGCGCGCAGTCTTGTGGGGGGGGTAAAAGGACTGATTTTTAGAAATTATTTTAAAATTTAGAATCAACATCCCCAAAAACCCTTAATTTTATATTTTCAAAATGTCAAGTGAAATTTTTTTCATTATTTTTCCAAAATGCATATATATAAGCCCCTGTATATAAAAATTTATACTGTACCAAATACTTACTTCTTGACTTAACTATTGGCGTGCGGTGTTTGAGAATGTAGAAAATATTTTTTTCAGAAAATAAAAAAAAATAGCGCTTAATATTTTAAAAATATGAATTAGGAGGTTTTTGGGGATATACTTAATCAGAAAAAAATAGGCCCTAATTTTTTTTCTTAAAAATAAGGTCTTTTTAACCCCCAAGATAGCACACCAATGGTAAATTATAGTTTTCGGTATGCCAAATACTTTACTTCTCCAGCATATAATCACCACCAAAATTTAAAGAAAATCGCATTATTTATAACTAAAAGCGGGACACACGGTATATAAGATTTAGGTATATTGTTTAAAATTGTTTATTGTGTCAAATACAAATATTAGGGTTTAATTTCTTTGCTCCTCTAAGAGGTTTTCTTTAATAATATAAAAACCAGAAGTTTGCAAAAATTATCAAAATCGAGCTGTTTCTGAAGATTTTAGAAGAAAGGCTTTATTGCGATTTAAGGCGATTGGGTTGCATTAGGTATTGTTATGCAGTGTTGTACCTTTTAAATCGGATTTATGGTCAGTCCTTTGCGAGTTCTCCAAGACACTTATTAAACTAACTATATGTTTATCAAAAAACAATGGTTTTAAAAATGCCTTTCTCTCTTCATCTTTGGGATCTTCAATTTTTAAAAGAATACTGCTATTATTGTAGAAAAAATCTTGCAACTAAAACATAAGAATAATAATATTTTAAATGTATATTTATTATTTTAAAATATTACGGCACACTTTTTAAGACTTAAAATAAAATGTCAACTATTTTAATTTTAATAATTAAAAAATAACATTATAATATCATAAAAATAATTTTTAAAAACCTTTTTTATAAAGTTAAAAAACTGTATCAAAAATAAACATACTATCCTTGGATACGGTTTGCAGTAAGACAAATTATTAATCAAAAATTTTATTATTTATTAAAAAAAAACATAAAAAAGGTTTTGTTGATTAAAAAAAAAAACGTGTTTTAAGGCAAAAAATGTATTTTTGTATACAAAACCTACCCCTACTTTTTTTCCTAAGCAATTTGGCAGAAATATATTTTTTTACAATAAATGCTTAAATCACATTAGATTACATCTGAAAACTTGTATTGAATGTAAATTAAAAGAGGGGAAACTTCTTGAATGTGCAAATTATAATATAATTATTTGTAGTAATTTTGGAGCTTTTTACGTTATTTACTAAAAATTCAATAATAATGTTTACCTTTTAACCTCTAAAACCACTAATGATATTATAAGAAAAAAACAAATATACATATTGCTGAAAAATATAAAAATAAAGGTATTTTATATAAAAAATTAAAGGTTTTAGTAATAAAAGGTAAAAGCAAAATAAATTTGATGCCTTGCCATAGCTGGTACGTCTCTTTTACAAGTCGCAATCACAAGAATTGGAAGTCCAGCATGAATGTCTTCCAGAGAAGAAACTATGCTTAGCTGTTCGCATTCATCAATAAAACTCCACCACTCATCGACTCTTGACAACAATATAACAGCAGGAAAATTATGCTGGGCATTGGCAGCCGCATTTTCTAGAAATTAAATAATAAAATCAAAATTGCAGGATACAATCATATATATATTCATTTCGAAGGGATAAAACATAGTTTTGGAGTTTATTTACTTTCTCTTGGAATTTTTCTTCTTTATATTTTATAATCGTTGTGCGGTCCTTAATGTTTAAACTGACCATTTTACTATTATTTAATCTGTGTTAGGCTTTTTAGTTCTGTTCTGTTCTGTGTTACTTTATCATCAGTTTGATGGCGTTAGATTTGTCTGGGTTTAAAATTAAATAAAATACTTTAGGAGGACCTGTATCTTGTGTCTTAAAATATTGTATTATTTATATGCTACTAAACAGAATTTACAAATTGATCTAAGTCAGTTCCACCCTCTTCTTCGTATTGTGCATTTATTTTTTGGACCGTCTAGTGGCGGATTTACAGATTTGTCGCCAGTAGGCTATTCATTTGTGTAGCCTCTGAATTTTGATGCATTCGTCCACAATAATATCAATTGCATTGTCTATTAGAACCGATGGCTTCAACGTAATTATGATTTTTTTAATATACATACTCCAAATGTATATGAAAGAATAATAGAAATAAAGCTCCTAAACATATGAACAAAAGCTTATTCGTTTGGGAATGACTAAAATGGCTTATAATTACATAAAAAAATCGATTGTTATTAACAAAATAAAGAAAAATATAAAGTTGTTAGGTTTTTTGTTAGTAACTTTAAAAATAATAACATTTTAAAAGTTTTAACCCTATCTCCATTATTTCTAACGATTTAAATGCGCCTTCGAGTAGTATTTAAAAAAATATGGCATAACTTAGACTTTTTTAAGAAAATAACTTCGATGAAAAAAAATGTCGATATTTTAAAAAGTTAGTCCTTTGTTAATTAACTTAATTTTTTCGGATCTTTGTCTTAATAAATTAGGGCATACAAGCTTAAATAATTAATCTATAGACTGTCCTCGGACGGGGTTTACTAGAGGACAAATGGAAAAAATCATTTGTCCTCTAGTTATTCTTGATAAAAAAATTTGTACGTAAAAAAATGTGATTCACGAAAAAAAAATATGTAATTTATGTAACAACTGTATAAAGTGATACTTTTTTACGAATGGAAAGTTTGACAGCACGAGCCGTTAGGCGAGTGCGGCAATCCAATGAGTAAAAAAAGACAATTTATGCATGTGAATCATACTATATTTTTCAAATTCATACAGGGTGTCGACCATCAACCTCTTTTTATTTTTTAATAAAAACACGAAATAATTTACCCACGACCAAAAAATAACTTGCCAAAAAGTTGTTTTAATTACTTTACTAATTTTAGCACAAGTTTTAAAAAAGTAAATATGATTTGTGTGATAGTAAAGAAAAGTAAAAAAAAATACTATGTACGTTTTATTAAAAATAGTACATATACCTGTCAATGTCAATGGCAAATGTCTTGATAACTCTAGTGACAACAGTAGATTTTAATTTAAGAGTTTAAAGTCACCCTGACACGGTCAATATTAGTAAACCAATATTATTGACGCAATATACAGGCTGTCCAGTAGCTCAACCGACAAACTTTAAGGGGTGATTTTACGATAAAAAATAAGAATAAAACTTTATATAAACATACATATGTCCTTAACGTCTTGATTTTTTTTGTCTGATGTAAGTTTTTCACGTAAATATATAGAAACCATTTCTTGTCATGGTCAAATCCCTATCTAATAATTAAAGAATAAATTTAATATCAAAGGTCATTTTTTAGTGTAAAATTTGATATTAGCAATACGAAATGACATGCTAAAAAATGGTTTTAAAACAAATAAAAGTTAAGAGATCAAATTTGTTCAAAACTAAACGAGAATTAAAAAATAATCATAGAAAATTGCAGTGGCGTACCATTTTCCCCTTAAAAAATATTTTCCCTAAACCCCTTATGGACGACATTGGTAAACATTTATTTTTTTCTTGCAGGTCAAAAAATGTCTTCTGATGCATAGGAGACGTCTTCCAAATTTTTTAAAATATGGTAATTGGTATATAAAATCTGTAATAAAAAACGATAATTTTTTAAAATTAACACCCTGTAGTTAAAAAACTAAGACGTTTAGTACATATGTTCATATGATTTTTTTTCTTATTTTTTATTGTAGAATCACCCCTTGTTTGTTGTCGTTGTTTTTTTTTATCTTGGAACAATCCACGAAGGCTGAAAGCCTAAATACTAACGTACCGTGGGTGTCTTAAGCAGGGTAAGAGGAAGTTTGTTAACACGGGACTTAAAAACTTGAAGATTTGGGGGAAGGAAAGACCTTTGCTGGCAGCAGGTTCCACAGTCTAGAAACTCTAGGGATAAAAGAACGAACGAAATGGGAAGTTCGGGGCCTGTCCAATTGAACTGTATGGGGATGCATACGCGCGGCACCACGAGTTTCTCTGTCGGGAACTGCAAGAGGAGGGACTATACTGGACAATTCGTCGGAGCAGAAACCGTAAAAGTATCTATAGAAGAGCGATAGATCTCCCACAGCTCGACGATGGGCAAAAGAAGGAAGTCTTTGAGTAAGTAAAGGATCATTAATAAGACGAACAGCCCTTCTTTGAATGGCATCAAGAATACTGAGGGTTGTAGGGGATGCCATTCCCCAGACATAAGAACAATATTCCAGAGAGGGTCGAATTTGGGACACATACAAAGTGTATAAATTGGAAGGAGAAAAATACTCGAAAAGAAATCCAAGCTTTTTTGAAGCTATAGATACAATGTGTTTATGCCAGTTAAGGTTGTTGTTGTCGTTTGAGTTACTGGACACCCTGTATAATTTAACATTATAATATTGTGTCAACGTACACCTTACACGTTCAATATTCCTCATAAATATCGATATTGCCTCAATAATATTAACCGTCTAAGGGTAGCTTAAAGTAGAACACTTGTGTAGAGATTAATCCTTTTTATAAAGAATCAAAGAGTGCGTTTTATGTAATTTTTATTTTGGGTCGTAGAAAATATATAGTTTATTTCGTGCCCAGCTTATTTATAAAAATTGATGAATAGGGTATTCCATCTAAAAAGAAATATGTCATATTTTTCGATTTTTTCCGTATTTTTAAGAAATTCAAGATAACCCATTATTGTATTTTAGCTCCGAGAACCTTAAAAATCGTATCTAGAAAACAATTGCATGAAATACAAAAGAATTACGCCATAAATGTTGTTTTTTTAATGGAACACCCTATTTAATATCGCATTTTGAGATTCTTTGGTCAATTCTTAGTCTTTTTAATAAGGGTACTATAAGTTTATCATAAACATGTATATTAATATTAAATAAGTGTAATGCAGGTCGTAACCTGATATTTCAAAGCCATTGGAATTTTTACTTAATAGTAGATGATTTTTATACAGGGTGGCCATTTAAAAACGAAACAGAACTAATTTTGGGCACACCAGGTCATTTAAGAGAAAACTCTCAGACCCGTCAATTTTTGATTTTGGAGGGAAACATTTTTTGTCACTTTTACCCCCTGAATTGCAACTCCTATAGAAGGGGTAAGTATTACCCCCAAAATCTCAAATGGAAAAAAGGGTCGAGTGATACCTTATTTTGAAGGGCTCTTAACCCTGATTACAACTACCAAGTTTGAAGTCTGCTATTATTTTCGATGATACGACAGCTTGTCAAATTTTTATCTGAAAACGAAACAGAGCTAATTTTGGGCACTACGGTTCATTTAAGGAAAAACGTTCGGACCCGTCAATTTTTTATTTTAGGGAGGTATTGCAACCCTATAGCAAGGAGTAAGACTTACCCCAAAATCTTAAATGGAAAAAGGGTTTAAATTTGGCAGTTGTAATCAGGGTAAAGAGACTTTCAAAATAAGGTATAATGACCTGGTGTGCCCAAAATTAGCTCTGTTTCGTTTTCAAATGGCCACCCTGTATAAGTTTTTCATTATAAAATATTCTTTAGGTGAAAAACTAAAAATAAATTCACTAATAGGTAAAAACTTTAATGACTTTAAAGTTACACGTATCACCTGCATTACCTGCATTTTATATTAATATACTTATTTAATTAAATAATATAAGCCGAAAATGTCACTATTTAAGCGTCAATAACTAAAATACAGTCAAAAATAGACATAGTACCCTAATTAAAAACAGTCATAATTGACCATAGAATCCAAAAAGGTTATAATAAAAACGGTGTTCCATTTAAAAACGCAACATTTCTGGCGTTCTTTTTTGTTTTTTCTCCAATTGTTTTTTTATTACGATTTTCTTATTCTCCGAGCTAGACTACATTGACTGGCTATATTAAAATTAAAAAAAATACGAAGTTTTTACTCCTGAATGGAATACCCTGTACATAATTGTATACATCACTTTTATACTAAACTGTATTTTTACCTTAAATATTTTGGTGGTATCGTAGACAAAGGCGGGAAGGTATTCTAAATGCTGTAAGACTGCAGGAACCAAATGAGTGTTGAGACCCTGCATATTATTACCAATTAATAAGATTCTTCCAGCATACCGCTCTTCTCCTATAATATACCTTTAAAAATACCTAAATTCATGGTTGGGCAAGTTACTTGTTACGATAATCAAAGTTAGCTAACTAGTACACATATGGTCTTTCAAAACCAAAAAATTTAAAGGTAATTCCTTTATTAAAATAAAGGGTAGTTTTGTTGTATAAACATTCGATTAAATGTCAACCATTAGGGAGATATCGCGGTAAGAAGGGCGATAGGGTTTTATTTTAAAATTAAAACCCAATAAGCACTTTTAAATATTTTTTTCGTTTCTATTAAGGAGCAGGGCAGTATTAACTGTTTAAGGCACCCTAGGCTAGAAATTTTTGAAGAGCAAAAAAAAAAGAAGGTCCTTTCCTCCGTAGCGCCTATTTTGAGTGCCAGGTGCCTTACTTTACCACCCGAAATACAATTTGATAAAAAAGGTCATTCCCTCCTTTTCACGCCTATTTACCCATTTCATTCCAAAGCACCCTATTCACAGAGAAATTAATCAGCAAAAATCCCCACTCAACCTAAACTTTTTAAAACCTCCCCTGTCTAGCGCCTATTACTCCCCTGTCTGGCGCCTATTCTTTTGATAGCGCCCTAGGCTGTAGCCTAGTCAGCCTAATATATAATACGGCCCTGTTAAGGGGTTTGTATCATTTCTTTATTTTACGTTGCTCGGTGCTTAAATACAATACTCTTTTTGTGTTTAAGATACAACATTTTTTTTTATTTCTTCGAAATATCTTCCTAATGGTTGAGTTGAATTTTAATCCAAGGCTTAAGACACAAACCTTTATTTTAAGAAAAAATTGCCTTCTTTAGTTTTTTGCATTTGTATAGAAACACCCTGGATATTTATACTTGTAATACCCCTAGTGCCTAATTTATTGAGCCGCAGGCAAGAGATAATATTTTTAAAATATTCGTGGCTAAGAAAAAATTCCTGAATAATTTAGGGAAGGTCCGAGAAGCCTCGGACCACCTAAGCGAATTTGAATATTGTGAAGTGTCAGTAACATCATCTCTATAAAAACGGCGTTGATTGCTCACATCTATTGTTTATATTATGGTTTGCTTAATTTTTAAATTAGTTAACGTTTTTAGTAAAAAATATGACGTTTTTAAGACCCTACCAAAGGGCGAAGATGCCCGATAGATTGGATAATGCCGCCCACCTAGTGTTGACAAGGTCGTCTACCAATTAAGATATTTTTAAATAAAATAAAGCATTTTTAAATAAATTAAACCACAAAACTTATTATCTAATGTTTATTATAAGTCCCAGACATGCAGATTATCTCTAAATAATAAAATTATGCGCACAAGACTCAAAGGCAAAATCTAACATAAAATATATATATATTTTTATCATATTTTTGATTAAAATACTAAAGATATATTATATTTTTGTAACTTCTAATAATATTTTAAATATCTACTCAGTTAAATGGCAAATACATGGTTTGGTGCTGCACTACTTTGCAGCAATTTTCTCTGGGCGGTCTTACCCGATAACGCAATTTTTCCATAACAACATTTTTCAAATACAATTATGTCCAAAATGCGTTCTTTCAGATGCAGAGTGTTAAAAGTTTTAAAAATACCGTTGCCATGTTCAAACAACATTTGTACTGGAAAAAAAAGTACGCCACTGCTTTTTCTTTGAACCAATATTTTTTTAAAAACTCATTTACCTCGAGGTTAATTCGGTCTCCTTGAGTATGCTTTTTCAGCATCGATGAACGGTTTTTCGCTTAAAAAAAAATAAAAGGCATCTTTAATGCATATGGCAAAATCGCTCAAATCTTGATATGATGTTTTGTATGTAAAATCTGTTTTTGTCTAATTATGTATTAAGGATTAGGTGAAATACTTACACTACAATTTTAAATGTCATTACAATCTAACTAGAAATAAAAAAAACTAACATTTATGGCGAAAACTTCAGCAGGACACCAAATTAATCCCAAAGTTATTAGGGTATTTTAAAAATAATATTTATTCAGATAAAAATCAGGGACGTACTATAGTATTCTAAAAAGTAACAATCTTGTTCAAACATACTAGTACTTTTTAACTCCTTACAGCAAAATACAAGGTAGTCAAAAGAAGCGTACAAAATTTTTGTGAAATTGGTAGAAAAGTTGTAACAAAAAAATTTTTTGTACTTTTTTTCCTAAAAATTAAATCTATAATGTTAGTATAAAATAAACTTATTATTAAGTTTTATATTAATTAGTATGAATAGAAACTTATACTAAAGTATTTAAATGAAATATTAAAAATAGAAAGTAAAATTATAAATGAATACACAAACATTGGATCAAAATATAATCTTTGTATTTTTAATGAATTCCAAAAGTTTTTTGTATTAAAAACTTTAACAGCTTCTATTCTGGAATTAAAGCATTTTTTTTAAAACATATTTTTATAAATAATAGTTTAAAAAAACTAAAAAAACACGCTTTTATATGCAACCTGAACTAAAAATTAGAAAATAATTTTTCATTACAAAGAGTTTGTCACTTCAGAGTAAAAGCGTGGGGTGCATTTTACTATTTTTTTCATAACTTTTCCCTCATAGATATTTGCAAATAGAATAATTATAACATTTAATATATTAAGCACCCCACGCTTTTATTCTGAAGTGACAAACTCTTTGTAATGAAAAATTATTTTCTAATTTTTAGTTCGGTTGCATATAAAAGCCTGTTTTTTAGTTTTTTAAACTATTATTTATTTTTCATTTTTTAGTTCGATATATCAATTAGTTTTTTAAAAATAAATGCTCCAGTTTATTCACTCAAAAATTCCTTAGCCATTTTGTCAAGAGACACAGAGGATCTGTAAAGGAATTTATTTATCCTGGCGGTCCTAATCAGGATAACGGGATACTGTTTTTAAATTATTGCATTGTCATCGGTCCCTGATACGTGTGCAAAGTTTCAAAGAAATTGAATCGCTGGAAGTTGGTAAAAATTAGGCTCAAAGATTCCGTTACATAGATAGATAGATAGTTACAACCCAAGCTAATAAAAGCGTGTTAATAAAAAAAAACATTGTTTTTTGCATTTTATACAGTCTTAAAAGAAAAATCCAACTTAAAAATAACCCTGTATATTTTGATATATTAATGATGGAAATTAATACCTATGTATCGTAGTAACGCTTAAATTTTCACAGAAAAAAAATACGTCAGCTGCATCCAAAACGTTATTCGATAAATGAAGAATTAAAAGCGGTTTCGTGAAGTGCAAATTAGCTAAGTTAGCATTTTATCTTTAATGTTTGTATTAGAGATCGAATCGATTAGAGGTTGCGTTTGGAAATTATGACATAGTTATCCGCTGGGCGGGGCTTACCGGAGCTCCCTTAAGCACGTGTGGTATTCGTTAAAAAAAAGTGACACCAAATAGGTTTTAAATAATATATTTTTTAAAATTTTATGTTTGTGTCTTTAACCCGAGTTTTAAAAATGTAATATAAAATACATATTTTCCATTTTACCAATTGAGGGGGCTAGTTTACTCTTCAATTATTTCCACTACTCCCTACTCCAGTCATAAAATATTATCTTGGGAACTACAGAGAATTGGCTTTGGGGCAAGGAAAAAAAATGAAGCTGGAAAAATTGAAGAGCAGCAGGTCACCTTTGAAAAGCATATCACATACATAACGAAAGCAAACCTACAGAAACCAAAATAGTTCGCCTGTACAAAATTTTGAAGAGCAATAATAGAAAAAACTAAAATGGTTTTAACATACATTTGTACCTTGTTGGAGCGGGGGGGAATAATAATGCTCTATTTATACCCCCACTTTCGCCTATTTCTCTGTATAGAATTAACATTTAGGGACTTAAAACCGTACAATATTTCATATTGTGGTATGTCTAAGATACTACAAAATAACATTTTTTTTAAATTATGTATGAGAATAACAGACATGACGTACACATTCCATGATAATGTCCAAAAATGTCCACTACAATTTACTTCAGGGTACCCTAGGAGATAAAACATTCAAAACATATCTAGATTGTCAAGGTAACGCAACTAAAATTGCACATTTGATTGATAAAAATAGAGTCGTGTGAGATTTTCTGTACAACTATACGAGTTAAGAAAATGTAGTAAAACACGACAATGATAAATTGGCCAGCAAAGGGAAAATAAAAAATGTCGTATTTTTGTATATTCATTTATTATATCACAAAACCTACAAATTTAATTGATTAAACAATGCAACATATTTTAAGAAAGATTTTGCCTAAAAAATAGTTGTATGTTGTATGTTCAAGAATAAAATAAAAAAAGAATAGTTAAATTGATTTAAATTTGTAGGTCAAGTGATATACGGCTAGAATATTTCCTAAACAACTTAAATTTAAAAAAAATAAAACAAATGATTTTATTGATAATAAAGTCCCATATTTTTTAACAATTTTGACACCCAGTTTGGATGACCGGAATTTAAAACGATTGGTCTACTTCACAATAAAGGGAAAATAATAAAAATACTTACACATAATGCACCATTTTTTGTGCACATAAATCTTCCTCGTTAATAACCTCCTTTTCCATTATACTTAATATACTTACTTATAACTCTCCTTCAAAAAATGTGGCCAAAAGGTCTGAATAGACCGCATAATTTTTCTAAGTTGTCCCTCTAATAAAGGCTGAATTATTGGTGTTAATTTTCTCATCTTATTTCCACTCTTTAATGTTGAAGGAACTAAACAAAGACGAGCATTTAGGAAATCACATTCTTCTATCTAAAAAAGAATTACTCATTTTAGTTTTATTATTATTTTGTAATTTTATTTATTAGAGATAGTAGTAGAGCATTGTAGTCGTATTAAACATGACTAAATAAAAATATTATTCGGGGTGATTAAACAATCAATGCCGAAAGTAAAGGCGGTGATTTCACATTGTATTTGATAAAGTTTTTAATGTATGATCTGTGTTATTTTATGCGTTTAGCTAATGGTTAAATTAAAACACAGAATTACATAAATCAAAAATCTGCCAACACGCATTTGAAAACAATCATAAAATAAACTCGGATGCTTGGAGTATTTTAGCAAAGGAAACTTGTTCTAAAAACGCAAAATCAAAGAAAGTGCGTATATATTATTAAATAAAGATAATTGTGTAGCATCAATTTCAGTTAATTTAAATAACACTTGGTTGCCTTTGCCTGATACCGAAGTATCTTCAGGAAAACTAAAAATCAACAAACTCATCACCTTTTTTGTCTTACAAATAATAAATACACCAGTTACTTATGTCACTCATGATACAAATGTCAAACTATTTTCAGTTAGCAATACTGAAAAAGCATAACATTTTAATCATTTTTAATTTAAATATTAGTTATTTTTATTTTATTTTTTAACTTAATTTTAACTTGACAATGACAATGTCGTTTTTTAATTAGAATTTGTTGGGTTTTTTTGGGAGGTTTTTCTTTATTTTGTTTCAGGTGACCGGCCAGTTCATAGGGGTCAATAGGGCTGAACAGGGTCAGCTCCTATACCCCGGGACCAGGACTGAAGCGGTCCCATTCTTTCCAGGCGTGTACCCAACAAAAGACCATCCAATAAATGAATCCGCCTAACCAATATAGAGCATAAGTTGTAGAGAATGAAATTTTGTGTCAAAATTTAAAGTTATAGAATGAGAGTAAGAAAAAATGTAATTGTTAATTTTTTACATTAAGCATTACAATTTAAATAATGGAAAAGAAGGAGCAAAATTTTAAAGAAATTTTAATAATTTAAGATATTTTTAAAATTTAATGCCTCAAGCCAAGTATTTCAAAAACTGTTAAATGTGCATGCATAAAGTAAAAAAGGACAAAAATATTTTTTACATTTCTTTACAAATTTAAATTAGGTAGTGATATAAAAAATATATCATGGGCACGATACGTCAACAGTGAATAAGGATAAAGATTGGCTAAATTATCTTTGAAGAAAAGGTAAACGGATTACCTGGTTCACGTTCAAAGGAATAATAAATAAATATCGTGAGTTTAATGTCACTTGATAAAATAATAAAAAAGGATATGACCCAGACTCTGTGATGTATTTTGGACTACTAAACATTAGTGCGTGATCAGAAAAGTTACAATTTTTTCCTGATCTTAAAAACTTAGGGTACGTTTTATTCTTAGTTTAATAGACAGGGGCATGCGAGTCATAGACAACAATGTTTTTCTTCAGTTTTAAAGTTTTTTAGCAATTTATTCAAGAATGAAAAAGTGATGGTGGCTCAGACATGCAATACTTTTTTTATTTATGTGCCGAACTTACATGAAGGGTAAATTTTGCTTTAGCATCCACCAATATATTATTATAGTAATTTGCAAAAAAGCGTTATTTTTGATTTTATATTTAAATATTTTAAGGTTAGAATTTAGCATATATCACATATCTGGGTCCAATACTTTTGTTTCATTTTGTAGAATGGTGTGAGTCAAGGCAAGATAAAAAAGACAAAAAGGAATCGGCCAAAAAACAATGTCGTGGTTTCGCAATAACAGAGCAGGAGAATGTCCGTCCAACAACTTCTAAAATATTTTAAAAAATTGGCTGCTAACCTAAAGTGATAAAAAGCAATAAAAAAAGGGGTAAATGAAGTATTATGGTGGCTAAATTAATAGTTGAGCAATATTTATGTTGGTCAATTGTTGGTCAATAAAAAAGTTACTGGTGCGCGACTACCAAAAATTTAATTTTTAATAATTGCTTTTTTTAAAGATAATTTAAAACAATTTTAAAAAGAGCATTAAAACATTAAACATTAAGGGGTTGTAGCTCAAAAAGTAATGATTATTTAAAAAAAATGAAGTTCTGCCATAGTATCATGTAGAAGTATCGCCAAAAGTTTTGTGATTGATTTTAGATCACTCTGTATGTAATAAATACAGGGTGCTTGGAAAAGTAAGGTCATAAATGAAAGAGGTGATAGAAAAAGACAAAATAGTGTTAGCACTCCATATATAAAAAAGTTCTATTGCGCTTCGTTAGAGAGTTATTAACCTTTGAGATGTTGCCGTTGCCTTCGCTTTCTTTACGTCACTCTTGAATATTGTCAGATTAGTGGAATATACACTGTTTAACATGTAATTAATTCACCCTATCTTAATCTGACGCGCTCGAAAATTTCTGATGGATTTATTATTGTATTTTTCGGATATTTGGTAAAGGTACTTAACCGGGTACAGGGTGTCCTCCGGTATATTAATCTGCCGCGCTGTAGTAGATCCCTAAATCCCCCTCTTGGGCTCCCCTACCATATGGAAAAAAGCATTTACATAAGGTTAATTAGTTGACTAAATATCATTGGTAGATACTTTGGCAAGAGTTTAAAAGTTTTAGTTGAAATAGATTTTTTTAAAATTCCAAGTTTGAAAGCCAATAACTCCCTAATAAAGCGCTATAGAACTTTTTTTTATATGAAGTACTAATATTATTTTGGCTCACTCTATCACCTCTATCAATTATCACCTTACCAGCCCGGACACACTGTATTATACCCTTGAAATTATTTAAAATTGGTGAGTAATTTAGATAATATATTTTTTTCTGACATCCCACAAAGGCATATGCCTAAATAGCAGAGTACCATGGGTGTCGGGTTATTAGATGTTTAACTCATCGTTCCCTCTGTTCCATCAACGTTGTCCAAGCACTGAAACATGCAGTTATGCATTTCACAGCACCTTTTAGACAACGCGGTAGTGCCACCACTGTCGTTATTTTTAAATAACTACTACCTAAATATGTCTCCCCGCTGGGAATCGAACCGGCGACCTCTGGCTTCAAAGATCAAAGTTCTGTCCACTGCGCCACGGGTGAGACATATTATTTTTAAAAATATTTTACTATTTACCTTTAATTTTTCTGGATCAATTTTTACACCCTTTAAACAAGGGTAGAACCTCTTCATACACCTTAGGATAGCCTCGGAACACAAAGCTTGTAAATCCGCTCCACTAAATCCTGCAGTGGCTTCAACTAGAGCAGCAAGAAGTCTTGGTTTTGGTTTATGTTTCCAAGAACTAGTATGAACCTAATAAAAATATGATTACATAGGTTTCCCTAAAAAGTCCCAATTGGCATAACTTTCCATACCGCGTCAATAAAGCCAAAAGCCCTCATAAACAGCTCTGATTTCGGTATATTTTATTTTTTTCTAATTATTGGCATTGTTTAAACAATAAACAGGGTGGTCCCTAAGTAATGGACAAAAATTTAATTGAATACTTGTAAAGTTATAATATTACGATTTAACTAAATGTGTAGAGTAAGAGCTCATGAGCGACAGACTTTCGTTATTTTGTAAAAGCTAAAAGTTTCTTCAGTTTATGCTCCCAACATGGGTAGAAGCAAGGGTACACTATAAAGTTTGACTCATAGTGGCTTTGGCAGGTACCAGGTACCAAAGGTTAATGATTAAAACTTAACTTTTGTCATTTTTAACAAAAGTTAATATTAAAATATTCCAAAAATGTCTTTTGCACATATACAGGCTGTTACAAATTCGAGGAACACCATTAGGATCTCGGAAACGGTAAGAGATACAGGGTTGGTTATAGTAGGGCAAAGTTGCGCACTTTTATGCTTAACATTATTCCGTTTAAAAAATTTAAACAATTTTAGCCGTTCTGGAATTATCCGGCAAAAACCAAAATTTTGCGAAACAGCTTTTATGGGTTTATAGGTTTATTTGAAAAGATATTTCAAAACTTAGAACACATTAACGTTGCCATTTTTTTGTTCTATAAAATAATGTCACCAAATTCAAGATCCGACGTTTCGTCTTCGAGCCACCATCATTAAGTTTGTTTTTTTAAATGGGCGGAATATTTCGTTTTAAGGTTAGTAAACTCGTAATTTAATTCTAAAACCACCGATATATCACACTTTACATTTGTGCGATGTTTCGAACCGAAAAACCATCATCATTCACCATTTCGCCATTACATTTATCGACGTTCGGAGAAATTTCTGTTTGCAGGTAAGTATGCATCCATTTTTTATGACAGACTACGATAAAGTTGATAAAGGCGTTTAATTTAATTAAATGCTTTATTTTATTACCTGTAAGTAAAGGTATGCTCATTACCTTAATTCTTGTAGCTTGTTAGTTAAATTAGAAAATAAATAAATAATTAAAAGGGATAAAAATTAGTAGTAATAGAAATTAATAAATGCATACTTACCTATTAATAAAAATTTTAAAAATCGTTTGGAATAAAAATGCAATAATTTTTAATGGATAAAATAGTGGATGGTGGTTTTTGTTCGAAACGTCGCATAAATGAAAAGTGTGACATATGGTTGTATTTAGAATTAAAATACGAGTGTATTAAGTTAAAACCAAATATTCCGCCCATTTAAAAAAACAAAGTTGATGATGGTGGCTCAAAGACGAAAGGTCGGATTTAAAATTTAGTGACATCATTTTATAAAACAAAAAAGTGGCAATAGTTTCAAAATATCTCTTCAAATAAACCGAGAAAACAATAAACACTGTTTTGCAAAATTTCTGTTTTTGCCGGATAATTCTGGAACGGCTGCAAATTTAAAACGGCATATTGTTGAGCATAAAAATGTGCAATTAGCCCTAATTTAACTAACCCTGTATCTCTTACCGTTTTCGAGATCCTAATGGTGATCCTAGAATTTGGAACAGCCCGTATACTAAATAACTAAAAGTAAATATACCTCAAGAATCTCTCTCCTTGCTTCAGCCCCTGGTAAAGGAAAATATAATTCCTTATCAAACCTTCCTGGTCTTCGTAAAGCTGAATCTACAGCTTCAATGCGATTAGTTGCACCAATAACTATAACTCCTGGCTTATTATCAAGCCCATCCATCAATGCAAGCAAAGTCGCTACAACGCTAGAATGAATTTGGTCCGTTTGTTTATCTCTTACGGGTGCCAAACCATCTAGTTCATCAAAGAAGATTATAGCAGGTCTTGATTTTGTTGCCTAAATTAACCAAAAATATTTTTTAATAAAATAAAAAACCAACAAAATTGCGTACACAGTTGTACAATTAAATCAAGCTTTTACAAGCGGGCTTTATAATTTAAACCTGACTTTTACCAAAATCGTTTGCAACGCAAAATATTTACTCAGTTTAGGCCAGTTGCAAACATCCTACTTTTAATATGACGATCTGACAGATTATCCATAGGTTGACTGATTTATGACATGACTAACGCGAAGTCCGATCCAAATCGAATCGGATGTATGCGTCGAGGTCTTAAAAACCTGTGATCTTTAGGCCTTCAGATAATCGTATCGAAGAATCGTGTCCGATCGTCTCGTCTGATTAAAAAGTAGAATGTGTTTGGCCAGCCCCAAATGTTGTTTACAAACGTACTATTTTTACCGTAAAGTAAATGAATTATCCTTTTGCTGCTATTTAGCCCACCAATAATAAATAATAAAACAAATAACCTGAGCTACCCATATACACATGGCGTTTAGGTTTATTCTTTGGTGCAGAATGATTTTTTTTTAAGTAATGTAAACTTGAAATACGTAAATTATATGATTATATAAAATTGAAATTCAGAGTATAACATTTAAAGAAACAGGACTTTTAAATTAGAGACAATGTTTTTGATGTTTTGATTCCTAAAAACTTGTTCCGCATACAGAGTAGCTTAAAAAAGACTTTTTTACATATATTTTTTTATTTTAAGTTTTATGTCTAGCTTAAAAAACAAAAAATGGTGTAATACTACCTAACCAGGGCCGGATTTAAGGAGGGCAGGCAAACGAACGTATGAACCTTTGAAAAAAGTTACATATGGATCGATGAGGTTCTTTTTTCTTTCTTCAACTTCTTTTGAGAGGATATCCACTATTACCCAAAAATATACATTATACAGGTAATTTCGGTTTTTAGTACAGTTATCTCGGAAATCCCTGCAGCTACAGAGACGGTTAAATGGGAAAGAATTGTAGTTATTAGAGCAACCACTTTTTATTTTGCTCAAAAATCATGGTTTGCTAGATATTTAAAAAAACCGTGGTTTTCGCAAATTTCTTTTTCTCTATAGTTTTGTTAATATTTAAAATAGAAAAAAAGTGTAAATAGAAAACTTGTAGAAATAGAACGGTTTTTAGCTACGACATAAACTTGCATTTTTTTAATTGAAAACTTATAAAAGTTAAAATATTTGCTGGAAAGGTTGTCAAAAAAAAAAGGAATTTTCAACAATACTAGTTTAGTTGTTTTGCGGCCAACTAGAAAAACGCACAAATTTAAAAATTATTATGTCCAAAACTACGGAATTTTTTTACTTTAAGTATATCTTATTAGTTAGTTATACATTGTTAAAATGCTTATAAAATGGCCTTTTTAAAAATGTAATAGCCAACTATGGTTTCCATTTAAAAATGCATATTCATGTCGTAGCTCAAAAACGGACTACTACATTAAATATCGGATTACACCTATTACTTACAAGTTTTCTAATAACACTTTTTTCTATTTCGAATAATAATTGATCTAGAGAGGAAAAACACATTTTGAAAAAACGGTTTAAAATATCCAGTAAGCTATGATTTCTCGGACGAACAAAAAATTATTTAAATTAGGCTCTAAAAACTACAATTCTTACCCCATTTAACGCTGTACCAAACATCAAAAAAACTTACCCTGTATGTATGTAAGTAAAAGGATTTTCAGTTGTGCTTTATTGTAGAATTTGATTTTTTTTATATTATAGATTTAATTTCTCAAAGGGATTGCTTTGAATATAGTGTTTTCTGGTAAATCCTTTTCAATCATCTCCAATAAATATTTGGTAATCATCTTAAGGAATATGTTTATTTTCAAAAAATTATTAGGGCTTATAATGGTCTACATTTTTGGCACAAATCAAATGATGACACATACAAACAGGGTAAAAATATTCCGCTTAAGGATATTGATCGAGCAAATTTGGCGACTTAAATTAAACTTATCCTAGTAGTACCTAAGCTAGGTTTATAATAGTGAAAATTTAGGTTTCTACATTAGTGCGATACATTTTGTTATTTTAAATATCATAGGACAATTTTAATTTTTTTATTTTTTTAAATACAGTGACATAAAAATAAAAAGAATGTACAGGTTATTCCATTTAAGAGAAAAAATGGCATATTTTTTTACTTTCCCCATATTTTTTATTAAATTTAAGATAGCCAATCGATGTTTTTTAGCTCAGGGAATTTAAAAATCGCATTAAAAAACAATTGCATAAAAACAAAAGAATTGTGCCATCAATGTTGCATTTTTTAAATGGAACACTTTATCTATAATTATGTTTTAGAATTGAGATTTTTTTTTCGGAAAATAAGTAATTAAAAAGTTTCTCATACGACACCAACTGACGTAGACACACTGTACAAAATGGCGGTAATTTAAAAATTACCTAAATACCTGATTTGATGGCCATATTTCCGAAACTAAAAGTTAGATGTACTTATTGTAGTATTTTCTTAAAGCTTATTCAAAGCAGAGTTGGGTCGAATTTGAATACTCAGTATTCTGAATAGTATTCAGAATACATTTTGCCGGTATTCGAATACATTTGTGTGTTTGGTATTCGGTATTCGGCAGAATACTATTTTGCTCAGTATTCGGGATTCTGTATTGGAATACTTTAGAAGTATTCGACGAATATTTTTTTAGTATTCGAATACCGAAAAGTGCAAGCAGTATCCGAATACTAAAATTATCATGATTTGAATAAGAAAAGGAAAGCAAAATAGGAAAAAAGCGGTAAGGCCTTTTTTTTGTCCTAGGTTTTGTTTAGTAGTATTCGAATCTTTTCATTTCCAGTATTCAAATACCGATTCCGGGTATTCATGTATTCGAATACTTTATTTTTCCGGTATTCGTATTCGAAAATACCGATTTTCAGTATTCTGCCCAACTCTGATTCAAAGATCTTTTTAATGGTAATATAATATACAAAGTGCTTCAATAAAAAACATGTACTTTTTTCTACCCTGTAAATTATTACCAGTCTTAATATTAAAAAGATCTTTAAAAGAGCTTTAAAAAATACCAAATTAGGTGCATCTAACTTTATTAATTTAGGAAATATGGCCATCCAAATCAGATATTTAGGTAATCTTTTTAGGTACCGCCATTTTGTATTAGGTAAAGGTATTGATTTTTAATTTTTTTTGGGATATAAAGTACTCATAGGGAGCTTTAAAATGATGTGCCATAAAAACCCTCTTTCAATTTACCTTTTTTTTCAAGATGGCACCCAGCCGCCCTCTTAAAATTTTCATCTGTCAATTTTACTCTAAAATATAATATTTATGTATCAATTTCATATTCCAAGATTTTAATTTTCTAAATTGATCTGTGTAAAAAATAAAAGGGGTGAGCGGACATTAAAGAAATGCACTGTATACAGTGCATGCGGCCCTTAGACTGGGCTTGATAATAGTAATTTAATTCCCAATTCTTAAAAATTGGCTTTTGATTAGATTATTTATAATTACTATATAGCAACTTAGATTGTTGGCTCTTAAAAATAAAAAAATAAGATTACAATAACTATACAGTGAAAGTGCTAAAATAAAATAAATCAAAGAAATAAGTAAAAATGTACGGGTAGCGTCAGCTTTGCTATCGCTAGGGTAAAAGGATATGGACATTTTTTAGTGGAATCCAGGGGCTGCCACATAAATCATATTGTTGAGCAAAAAAATTTTTTTGGCACTAAGACCAATTAGCATTTCTACTTTTCAATAACGAAATTGAACAAAATAATAATAATATGTCTGAAGTTAGAAAAGGGTATAATATACATATACCTAACAAGTGTCTTAAGTGATATACAGGGTGTTTCAGAACTATGGGATCAAACTTACAGGAGGTATTCAGTGCAACAGTAGAAAACATTTGAGTATAGGGACTCATGTTCGAAAAAGTGTCTACTACGGCACTATGGCCCTAAGACGCGTTAAAATTAAGAAAGATGATAAATTGCCTAAATAGGATTTAATTAATTTAATTTTTAACCATAAATATTATAACTAGTATTATTGAATTAAGAAAAAAACAATAAATAAAACATTGACATCGACATTGTGAATAATTGTTATAATGATATCATGTACAAAACGCAAAAATTATATGCATTAAATTCTTGATAATTTAATAAGTGAAGGTTAACCAATTGTTTAAATGTCAACTTAAAATTTTAGAATTGGTTGTAAATGTAGCATTAGAATTTAAAACCCAAATATGTATTTAAATTTATTTTAATTTTTATAACTTTTACACACATTATATTTTCTTTTTAAAAGTAGTGCTAAAATTAATAAAATAAAATAACCTAAGATGTTTGGTAATTATTTTCTGGTCATAGAAAAAAAAAACAAATTGCAATCAATTAAACTAATTCAGTATAAAGTATAATTTTTATTTGAATGATCATGCCAATTGTGTCCAGTTAGGTATGAAAAATAAAAGGTAACCATTATTTATTCTGATAAAAATAAAGAATAAAGTAACAAATAAAATATAAAACTGCTAAAAAATGGCACGTACAAGCTATTATTATTTGGTTTAGGCAAAGACAATTATAGTAAACTATAATTGTCTTTGGGTTAGGTTATTTGTCTATACATTTACACATGCCGCACAAATGTATTTTAGTGTGATTTTACTTCCTTCCTCCCTTCTTGCCTTTAATCACCTTTAACTGCATTAATTAATTTGTATAAACATAAAATATTTTTTTATGCATTACCTTTTCGAAAAGATCACGTAAGTTTTTTTCGGATCCACCAACCCATTTGTCCAAGACATCTGCACCCTTTCTTTGAAAAAAGCCACCTTGCCAATACCTTCTTTATTAATTTCGGTTGCCAAAGCTGCCGCTACTAAAGTTTTTCCAGTACCTATAAATTGGTTAAATATAGATTCAAAATTTTTGTTTTTCGATGTAAATGGTTTGTTTGTTGTTTTTAATTATTATCAATTAACATTGGGTACATTCAGGAGAACTTAGCCGCTTAACCACTGGGTAGGTGGAGTGTCAAAACTGTCAAAATAAAGCCATCCTATTGGTTTAATTTGTCAATTTTGACACTTCCCTTAGCTAGCGGGTATAAGCGGCTGAGTACTCCTGAATGCACCCATTTCTTAAATTGAATAAGGACATAACAATGTAAATTTTTTATTCTTGTAACGTTCTCTTATTATTCAGGATGTGGTGTAAAGGTGTGCATTAAATTCACTATACGAAGCTTTCAATTTCAAAGTTCATATAAATGTTCCTTGTTTTCAAGAAAAAATTTTAAAAAGTTAAATTCCTTAAATTTAGTACTAGTTTGTTTAGGGTATAAATAATATTTAATTTTAAAAATGTTGCAACATTGCAACATTACTAACATAATAATTAAATTTATAAAAAATGTACATTTTTACCAGAAAAATTTTCGCATGTTTTCGTATAGTTATAAAAATTATTTTTCTTTATAGCTATGAAAATTATATTTGGTAATTTTCTAGAAAATGGGAGCAACTCCGATTTTGACGAGATTTGGTATACGGGGGTTTTTGGGGCGCTGATCACGAATGTGAAAGAATTATTTGGCGGAAACGTTTCATTCTCGAGATATCCATCATCAAAGTTCAAATTTGAACTAAGCTTATTTTCACTATATTCCCCCTTCTTTTGCACACAATTCTTGATTTAAAGCTAAAGTGTCACACAATATTTGATTTTCACCTTTAAAACCCCGTTTTTCTACGTTTTCTACATTATTTTTGCTTTAAACTGCATAGCTATACTTTGAATCATTTTAATCCCAGTTTGCCATGAAGCCCTATGTGTATGTATGGTTGCCGGATTATCAAAGAAAAGCCACGCAATTTAATTCAAAAATAATAAAAAAACGTAGACAAACGGGGTTTTAAAAGGTGAAAATCAAATATTGTGTGACACTTTAGCTTTAAATCAAGAATTGTGTACAAAAAGAAGGGGGAATATAGTGAAAATAAGGTTAGTTCAAATATCAACTTTGATGATGGATATCTCGAGAACGAAACGTTTCCGCCAAATAATTCTTTCAGATTTGTGATCAGCGCCCCAAAAACCCCCGTATACCAAATTTCGTCAAAATCGGAGTTGCTCCCATTTTCTAGAAAATTACCTTATATTTTATTTGTTAAAACGTCCATAAAACCATAGTTAAAACTATGTTAAAATAGTTTAAACTAAGCAAGACACGAAAAAGAAAAAAAAAAACAAAGAGCTGTTTTTTTACCCCATTAAAAATATTGCGCACAAGTCAGCTGCTTAAGACGCCAGTAAACTTAACAAATTTAATTAGAATAGTGAAAAATTAGCCCCTTGATACTATAAGTAAATAACACAGCCATAATACAACATAACTGTTTGAATGATATGTGGAATATTAACCAAAAATAATTTTATTTAGCCCACTTTCTAGACAATTACCTACTTTACTAAAGCAATAATTAAAGTTCACATTTTTACCTGGTGGTCCATAAAACAATACGCCTCTGGGAGCTTTTATATTAAAATGGGAAAAACATTACCATGAAGTAGTGGAAAAATAATAACTTCTCGCAAAGTTCTAAGATGATTACTAAGCCCTCCGACTTTGCAAAAGTCGATAGAATCTTTCAAAATTTTTGTTCTTTTTGGCTGTCTTTGTGGATTAGGTTCACTTTGGTTCTGAAGGGACATTGTAATTTGCAAAAATATATCAAGAAGCTTTTAAATTAAATATGAATCATGGTAAAAATGAAACGTTCGATTTTGACATAATTTTAAACTGACATTGCCATTTACGCTATTTCGTATAAAGATATCAATTATCACCTTTCGTTTTGGCGAGTATCAGGTAAGGAAGGGGTTTATTTTTTTATACGGCGTGAAAGCAAAAAATACCATAATATTATTATGGTATGTATGTAGACCATTGTAAAACATAATTTTGGTAAATGTTTACTTATTGGAGATCTCGGCAATTATAATGATCTTTTGTTGAGTTTTTGGGATGCTCATTATAAATCTGTAAGAATCATGCCAGCAAAGTTTAATTCTCAATATATCCATAAACAAAAAATTTTTTTTATCTATTTTAAAAAGTGTTTTTTCTAATTTATTTTACATATTTTTTTCCATTAAATTCCAAAACTTTACTTTTAATCATTTCAATTGCAGCAACCATAAGGGTCGCCAATCAGATTGAAGAATGTAGTACGAGATACCAATAGAAAGCGACCTTCATCCAACTGTTTACCTCAACTGTAAACAGAAATAGAGGTTACTATTAAAAAACAAAAAAAAAAATTTCTTAGCCATAACTTTTTTCGTATACTCTGTATACATCAAAATATTTTAAGGACATGCAAGTTTAAAGACCCTACAACTTTTATACATATTTTTTGTCATATCTCGTTCAACAACAGAAATATTGGACAATTAGGCTAACCTGTGAGTGCGGACTTACTTCATTTCTCAGATACCGATACATTTTTAAATATCTTAGGAGCCTTTAACCAATTTGGATAACATTTGGAACACTTATTAGGTGTAAAAAGGCGCATGTAAAGATCTGCCTAGATTAGGATAATTGGGTCCAGTGGTTTCTCAGTGGGCACCACAGCCAATATTATTAAGAAAAAAAAGTACGCCAGTAACCTTTTATAAAGGTTTAGTATTTTTTTATTATTGAGCAACTAACAACCCAACTTTTAAGTATCTTGTATTTTCTTGTTATCTAGCTTGGTTCTCAAGAAAAAATATTAGACTCCTAAATTTCTTCTAAAAGTACTCATAGACATCATGATTAAAGGCAAAAATAAACCAATTATTTGCCTTAAAATAAATAGGCAGTGGTGTATTTTATCAAAAATTGTCACATGTCTTATTTACTAAGGTCGAAATTGTTTATTTTTTAATTTTGGATTTTATTTATTTTATTTAAAAGCTTTACCTAAATTAAGGAAATTGGGTCCAGTGGCGTCCAAGTGAACACCAGAGCCAATATTATTTAAAAAAAAGTAGACCATTGAATTTTCATGAGGTTTTAATATTTTTTGCAGATTAAGCAATAAAAGACGCAACTTTTTAGTCTCTTGTATTTTCTTTATATCTCGCTTCGTTTTCGAGAGAAAAAAAAGCAGCCACTGTAAGCCATTCTGAAAAGTAGCCATAAACAGCATAAAATAAAATCCAAAATTAAAAAATAAACAATTCGACCTTAGTAAATGAAAATATAAATATTTCTGATAAAACATATTAGTGCCTATTTATGCAAATAATTGTTTTCATTTTTATTTTGCTTTAATATCATGTTGTCTATGAGTACTTTTTGGAAGAAATTTGGGTGTTTTTGAAAATTTCAAAGATGGGTTGTTAATTGATGAAAGCGTGATTTTCATCCCAGACTAGACCATTTTTTTTAAATTTTAGTATTAAAATTATGTTAGTTTTGCTACTTACATAGTGACTTGAGGCTCTGACATATTTTTTAGCAAAAAAACGGTGTGGCCACGTCAGGTGCACACGGTCTGTACAAAAAAATCTTGTTTTTGTTTAAACCATGTGCACCAGATTGTCTCACACACACACCACAATATATAAAGCAATATATTGCAACAAGTATTACATATTATGATGTTCTATATATTAAACTAAACAATATAAAATGCACTCTAACAATGATAAACAAAACTAAAGGAAATCATTTTTTATGATGCCAACACGCGGCTATATTGGACAGTACGGTGAAATGCGTAATTATTTCTTAACATTACATGTGTGGGTATCAAAAAAACAGTCCATGCACTAAAAACAGTTGAGGCAATATGTATGGACTTTTTTAGCATTTTTCATTCATTCAAAAAACGAATAAAAATGGTTGCACACGACTTTAACCCCGCGAAACACAAACGTCAACAAATATCCTAACCTACAAAAATTAATGACGTTTTCGCCGGACTAAGACATATTTTTGTTTTATGTGGACCAATGCTCTCTAAATCCCCATATAACAACACAGAAATTGTGTCCCTGGCGCGGCCACATTCGCCTGAACGCGAATATATATTGTGGACAAATTGGTGCACGTGGTCCGGGACAGGTGCACCTTTGTTTTATGAATATTGGCTGTGTTGCCCACCAGGCGCCACTGGCACAAATATCCTAATCTAGCAAAGTTTTACAAGCGACTTTACATTTAATAAGTGCTCCAAATTTTATCCAAATTGGTAAAAGGGTTTCTAAGATATTTAATACATGTATCGGTATCTCAGAAATGAAGTAAGTCCGACATACAGGTTGGCCCAATTGTCCGAGAAAGTCCAATATTTCTGTTGTTTAATGATATATGACAAAAATAAATATAAAAGTTGTAGGGTTTTTAAACGTGCTTGTCCTAAAATATTTTGATATATACAGAGTAACCAAAAAAAAGTTATGGCTAAGAAGTTTTTTTTTAATTGTAACCCTATTTTGGTACAGAATCGGATTCAGCATAAAATTTGCACATAGTACGCTATTTCATTTTAACACTTGTAGCGATGTGGCCACGTTATTTATAATTTACTGAAACTTTCAGTATTAAACAGACGATGCCCAAAAAAATTTGGGTAAAAACGAAAACAAATTAGTGATTATTAATGCTTTGCCAGGTATTTTTAAAACACTAAGGACAACAAAAAGAAATCCATGAAATAAAATTCAGTAGATCCTATAGGTATTGCTAATAGCATGTCAATATATCAATATTTAAAATATTAAATCTCATTTTGTAATGGAACACCCTCTATATTAGGCCATTTTTAGATTTTAGAAAAAAAAGGCTAGTTTCTTTAGAGATTTCTATACCCAAATTTAAAGGTTTTTAGATATTTAAAGCTTTTAATAAATTCGTATTTTAGTATTTTTTGATAAAAACGACTTTGGTATTTCAAATAAAACACCATTTGTCACCATTCTTAAACTTTTCTTTTTTCCCTTTTAAATTTGTTAATTTGGGATGACTTGGATTTTGGTCAAAAATATGACCTTTCAATACACTGTGTATAACGTAGTCGTAGAACATTTAAATAATTTGGTACACGCATCCCAAAGTCAATAAAATTATCTTCTTAGGGGCCAAAAATAAAAATAAAAATCGGTTAAAATTTAAAAAAAGGTATAGGCTGTTGAGTTTAGCTTAAAAAATAGGGTGGACAGGTTAATTTGTTGACAGGTTTATGTGCTGGATTTCATAAACGCGCGTGTCTGTACTTACATTCATTGATGAAGAATTAAAATGTAATATTCGCTTAAGTACCAAGTAATTATACTTCTAAGAAACATTCATTGGCAAACTTAGAGATATAAAAAAACATAAATTTACTTAAATTATATTCATTAAACCTTCATTCAGAATCTGTTTCATTAGTCACATTAGGTACTTGACATTGATTTAATTAATGTTTTATGCAATAAACCTCTTCATGGCTTTCCGCTGCATAATCTTGTTGAATAATGTAGATTTTACCCTGATAAAGTGTAATAATAAAATTTTACTATATATTTTTAAAAATACCCAATAATTCTTATTTAATATTTAAATACAAGTAAATATATTATTTTACAGTTAAAAGCTAATTAGCTTTTAATTATTTACAAACTGTGTTCTTTTTTCTAATAAAAACATATTAAGTATAATTAAACCCATTTTGTGTTTTAAAAAATATGGTTAAATGATTTATCTAGTTAGGTACCCACTAAAACCTTTGACATTCTAGTAAAAAAAAAAATATGAAAGCCAAACGTTTGTTATTTCGTTAAAGGTTTTAGAAGGTAAAACCCCCTTCCTCAGACCTCCTTAAGTAAAAACACAATATTAAAACTATCTAGATTAAGAACCAAGAACCACAGGTCTACAAACTTTTAGAAAAACTTTTCTATTATTATATGAATTTAAAAGCGTCGGCAGGATGCCGGCGCCCATGCAACTAATTACTAGTAATAAAAAGGTTAGTTAAATATTTTTACTTAGGGAGATAATCAATTATTTTTAATAAAAAAAGAACGCTAATTTTTAGGGTAAATAATAACAAATAATAAAAAAGATCCTAAACTATTTTTTGTTACCAGCTAAATTTTTTGTTCTTTGTTGTAAAAACTAAACCAACAATCAAGTTATGGTAATGTTTTGTATAACAGTTAGTACGCTCCCATTAGTCGTGGTTGTTGTACGTGATTGGACTTAAAATTATTATTCCATTATCAGTCAATATTTGTCTTCAGAACTAAAGTTTTTTTTAATTTAAAATATTTAATTACCTTCCTAACTAAAAATATTTTACTGACCTCTTTTTTGTTTAAAAGTCATTATTAACCCTTAGCAATAATTTCCCAAGATTATGCGTTTAGGTTAAGAATCACCCTTGCATACATGAAACAATAGACTTAGGCAGTGTTTCCACGGGCCACTTTTTGAAGTTGATACGGGCCACAAAAAGTGGTTGGTGTGTGATCAGCTTGTAGTTCCATTTTCAACAATGCTAAAATTATACTCCTTTAACACGGGTGTTTTGACAACACAATTTAACTTCTGTCGCCGTCAGTCTTCGATCCTTTTTGTGGCCCATATTAACTTCAAAAGTGGCCCGTGGAAACACGGCCTTTGCTTGACAAAAATGCTTTTATATTTTTGAGGGCATGAAAAGTCCTTTGGATTTTTCCAATTATTCTGCCCTCATCATTCTGAATCCAGGCTGGGTGCGGCAATGGTGCGGGTATGGGTGTAACCAGACCTAAAAGTGTTTCTTACTATTATGACTCCTATTAGTGTTCGGACTGGGCCACCGAACAACTGGAAAAATGCACGGTGTGCTGACTCCTTGGGATCGCTGGGGGACACTCACGAAGGATAAAGTGAGGAGAAAATCCAATGTAATAAAAATAATGGGGTAAAAAGTTCTACAAATATTTGAAAAGGCTGAAATTATTGATGTTCGGTAGATTAGTTTTTGCAAAGAAATGTTTGTTTGTCTTGCAGTCATATTTGAATAATACGATGGCAATTTTTTATTACACAAGTATAATTTACATTCATTGACTTTTTCGATCCATTGTGTATAAAAATTGGACATTTCAGTAGCGTAGCTAGGCGTAGGCGGTGTAGGTGGTCGCCTATGTCATCTCGCCTGGGGTAGCCTCGCGGCAAGGTAAAGGTATGGAATGTGATATAGGAAAAATACCGGAAATAAAAGCTGGGGACGGTCTTAAAGGCCCGAAACTGTAAATCAGGGGCCCTGCAAAACTGTAGTACGTGTGAAAAAGTAAAAAAAAGGGGGCCTTGCGAATAATTCTTTGCGTATACCTAAAGGGCCTCGCAAAAAGGTGAGGACATATTTAATTTATTTTTATCTAATTATTTTTTGCTCCTCAAATATTTTTCGTTATAAAGGGGCCTCGCGGACACGACTACGCCTAATTTTGGTCACGCAACGCCACTGATTTTCTTAAGCTCAAGTACACTGTAAACAGTACCGGATTAACCTATAAGCAATTGCTTATGACCTATAACGTTGTGCGGAGCACCACAAATGGGACACCATAAAGAGTACAAAAGAAACAAAATACATTTTGTGTAAGGATTCCTAAAAAAGTTAAGGAAAGGAAATAAAAAAATTAATTATGAAACATCGCAAATGTTATTCCTGAATTTAGAATTTTGGTTGAATCGTTTTTAGATAATTGACTATAGCTAGTACATAGTTAAAAAAAGCATGATGCCATATCTCCAAAATTGACAGGAGTAAAAATACCATAATATTAGGGTCATAATAAAGTTGATACATTCAATTGATTACAATCATAAAAATTCAGGTATTCCATTTGAAATTTTAAAATTATCTAACCTAGAGAGAAAACTATAAATTTGGCAACCTCAAAAATTTAATTTTTGAATTCTTTATGTTCAGTTACCTCTTTGCACAAAATTTGGTTCATTTCTATTTGACGGTTGCTGAGATAATCTACCGTTTCGGGGTTTTCTACTAACCCTGTATATTATGTATAAAAGTATTTGATTTATGGCAGAACTACTGGTAATTACTTTTATTAAAATTTACATAAACACAAATGCTTATATTATTGTTTATTTGCATCTAGTGTTTTGTAAATGTTTATTCTGTTTTTCATATTTCTTGTTAATGCGCTTTGGTTCTATTTGGATTAATTTTCAATATTTCTGACTGTTTTGGACATACCTATTTTTAAATCTATTCAGAACCAATAAATCCGCTGATTAGCTGTTACTTTTTTAAAATTTAAACTAATTTTTTGCATCTTATTCAAATATTTGGTTTGCTAGTTTAAAACGTTTAAAAAGTTATCAGAAAATAACACTCTCTAAAATTAACTAAGGCATATGCCTAAATACCGAGTACCGATAGGTGTCGGGTTATTAGATGTTTAACCCATCGTTCCCCTGTTACGTCAACGTTTGTCCTAGCACTGAAACATGCAGTAATGCATTTTACCGCACCTTTTAGACAACGCAGTAGTGCCACCACGGTCGTTATTTTTAAATAACTACTGACTAAATATGTCTCCCCGCTGGGAATCGAACCGGCGACCTCTGGCTTCGAAAATCAAAGCTCTGTTCACTGCGCCACAGGGGGAGACCCGTTATTAATTAAATTGCTAGTAGGTTTAAAAACGTATTGGTAATTAAAACACATTTATATCTAAACCGGTTCCCAAAACAAAATGAGTTGTCTTAGTTTTTTTTTTTCTTATTTTTTAATAATAGTTTTATATAGCGTATTTTTCATAAATTATTACAAAATAATAACTTCAATTTAAAAAATAATTTAACGTATTATTTTCAATAATTGGTACTATTAATATACAACTTAGAACATCCAGAGATAATCTTGTCTAGACAAATATCAGATTTTTGGCTTCATGATTTCATATTTCTATTTTTATTGTTCCTACACCATTCGAATGATAGTAAGTCAGTTATTAACAGGAAGATAAGTTAAAAAGCATTAACTTTAAATTAAACTTTTAAGTTTTCTCGCTGTACCCATTGCTTTATTGGTGTAGGAACTGTGGTAGGAAAAGTTATTTTCCCCAAAACAATATATTAGGTAAAATCGCAAAAGGTCCCAAAAAAGACAAAATATCGTTTTTTTTTGGATCCGTCGAATTTCACTAATGACCTTTTAATTCAGGAAAAAGGACATTATAATAACAGATTAAGTCAACTTTCGTTAAAATAGTTTAAGTAGTTTTTGCACAATAACTTTAAAATCAAATTTTGGTTAATAAATCTTTCAATTACTCAATTAAAACTAATTATTTAAAAATACTAAAAACTATTTGTTGCTTGTATTTTACATTGATTGCAAAATAAAAACTTTATAATTAAAATAAAAACTAAACACAAAAACAAAGAGTTAAAATAAATAGTTATTTATTATACAAAGGTAAAAAGCTCTAAATCTCGAGCTATGTTGTGTTGTCTCCCGACGCAAAGTAAAAGGAAACAAAATTGAGATCTAATCTAAAATTTTTCCCGTGCATAATAAACATAACAGGAAAACGACGACTAAATATTAAAAAGAAAACATTAAAATATATTAGAGTCAGAAAATCAATCATGAAAAATTAGAAGTTTTAAACTTGTCGGCTTTTATTTTTAAAACAATAAACCTTGCCTTACTATGAAAACTTTTAAATAAGTTATTAAAGATCTGTCATGTAATTTTGTGATTTGACGGATTTAAATTAAAATTTGGAACGAAAAGTGATTTTTTGGTAGTTATTTTGAATAGGATAAAGCTAAAAAATGTCTGATTTGACTTTTGATATAAAGGAAATATAAGTTTCGTAAAATAAAATATTTTAAAATTAAATATCTACCTTCAATTACCTGTATGTATGTCAACGGAAAAGTACTCGTTTGTTTTCCCCTACACACACACACTGCATATGATGTGATCATCTGGAAATTTAAAACGCAATTTTTTCGAAAACCAAAAGGGATAGGTTATAGTTATATTAAAAATTTAATATCAGAAATACATTGTAGAATCTACATAATAAAAAATATATATAGTGTTCCATAAAAATTATTAAGCTTATCATATTTAGAAATTAAGATTTTACAGCACTTCCGGTTAAACAGAAAGTAGTAATATAATGACTCTAGGAGAGCAAGTTTTCAAAAAGAAACAATTAAGGAATTTTAAATTTTTGTGATGTTTATTTGTTTTCCCATATACTTGCATATTGTGCGGTCGTCTGGACATTTAGAACGCCATTTTCTTTAAAACTAAAAAAATATAGGTTATGGATTTATAAAAGGTTTTATATTTGACGTGACTTGTATAATTCAAATATATCTTAAAAGAAATACAGGGTGTTTTAAAATAACAAACTTTCTGTCTCTTCCGGTTAAACCGGAAGTAGTACGCATATGTTATAAAATCCAAAATTGGCATCTAGTGACACTATGTAACATACTAAAATTTGAAAGGTATAAGTTACTACTGATTTCACTAAAATTTTATATTTATTAGTTTTGAACCATACGACTAATTCATTTAAAACAATCATCAAATTTAGGAGATTAACCAAAATGTCTTCGGTTTTAACCGCGGTAATAATTAGTGACAACTTTGACATAAATTATATGAATTAAACGTCAACACTAAATACCGTTATATTTTGGTTACCTATAATTGGTCAACTGTCTAAACTTGATGCATGTAAAGAATTTGACTGTTTTTGGTCCATTCTGATGTCAATATTACGAAGTTGGTCAACTATTTTTTTCTTTAATTTACAGAAGAGCTCTTTAAGATTTTACTTGCTTTACTTTTTCTTAGTTAAATAAGATAATTCGGTTATCATATGTCTATAATCTAAAACTATCAAGAACCAACTTACGCGACCTCGAGAGTCGTGAACTTAAAAAGTAACCTTTTAAGTATTAATACCTAGTTAGGTCAATTTTCGTAATTTTGAGATACGGCAGTTAATGGTATTGCCGACGGCTTGTCCTCTTGTAAAACTTATTCTGGGACATACTATAATAATGTATAAACTTAGTTCTGAAAACAAAAACGCCTGTTAAAAAGTTTATTTTTGTAGACCTGTGTAATAATTAAAAAATGTTTTTCGATTTCGATAATAATATGTTGTGCATTTTTCTTTTAATTTCAGATCTAAAATATAAAGCTCTAGCCTATCATAGTAATAATTTGCATTGACCTTTATAATTGCTTTAGTGAATAAAATAAATATTAACAAGTTTATTCGTACTATATTATAAAATTTGCAAATAAAAGCAATAACATTTTAATAATAATAATTGTTAGTGATCTCTGTTATGTTGTTAACATTGCAAATAAAAGATTAACAAGCGGAACGCCATTGTAAATTTTCCGGGCAGGTAACACAATGACAAGGAAGTGGGAAACAAAAAGAAATATATCGCGGACTTTAGAAGCCGTTAAAAAGCTTCGGTAACTACTAGATGTGCATACTAAACTTAAACTGACCGAAGTACCACCGTGTAATATAAAGGTGTTAGCGTGAAGATCATTAGTACCATTGGTACCATTTAACATTCTTCGAGTAAGAGCTGCATTACGTACACAAGTAGTTTGCGTTTAGTTGGGAACACACGGCTAAACTAGAAACTACTCTGAGTGCTTAATTTTTTGGTGTTTAGTGGTGATTTAATTTATTAGGTATGCAGTATTTGGCAATATTTTTGTTGACTTTGGCAGCATTAAGCTCAGCTACTCAAGTTAGCCAATGCCCCGGAGGTGAGTTTTAACGCAAATAAAAAAAAATGAGAATAGTAAAACATAATTATTGTTAAATTTTATTTATTATTGATTGATTTAAAATTATTTAAAACTCAATGAAAGTTGTTTATGGCTTGTTTGTGTGTAGTTTAAAACACAAAACCACGGTCAGACTTAATGATCTAAGATTATGACTATAGGTAGTATATTTATATTCTTTTTTACTCTGTCCTAAAGGCTTTTGAAATTATAGGGTAAATTAACAAGAAGAAATCATTTAACTGGGCTAAGTGTAATTTATTTAAGACATAGCTAACGCGTTGTAGTTAACAATTTGGGATAAATGATATTTGTTGACAATAATTCGCCACCCTACTTTAATCTGTGTCCATATTAGAACATAAAAGTACAAAAGTTGGTAATAAAAAATATATTTTGCAACTGTAAAAATATCCCACTAAGTTTAAAATATTCCGTTATAAAATAATTATTAAAATATTTTAGAATTTAAAAGTGGATATATATTTTTACTGAAATGAATTCAATTTTTTTATATGTTTTAAATTAGAATTACTAAATTTATATGTACCTATTAATAAATAAATTAATTATTATTTTTTATTTAATTTAATAATAACATAGTTAAAAAAAATATACCAAAATAAAACCATTTTTCTGAAATTATGAACCTACAAGTATAGCTAGGAAACAAACTTCTTAATTTAATGTTTATTACTTTGAATCTTTTTGTGCCGCCATCCCTTAAAGGGGAATTTAAATTTAACGATCTTTGACCTGATATACTGATGGTCTTTGGGCCAGTAATAAAATTAACTTAATGATGATAACACTTTTAAAACCTTTTAGGAGGGTTTCTTTTGACGAGTCTACTACTAATATTCATACCGCCATATATGGAAGCGGCGCTTTCACCCAGCCTGTCAATGTGAAATGTTTCGGGTGTCTGACTGGACAAACGCGTCACTTTTTTGTCGAACAAGTTTACCATAATGTTTAACATGCAATTTTTAAAAATGTGCCAACAATTGTAACTGTTACAGTCACGAAACCATAAGGCCCATTGACATGTTGTGGGTATCGGATTGGGCGGGTTTCGTAACTGTAACTCTTATGATTTTTGGCACAATGTTTAAATATTGCCTCTAAAACATTAGGGTAAACTTGTTCGACAAAAAAGTACTGTCCACTCCGACACCCGAAACATTTGACATTGACAGGCTAGGTTAAAGCGCCGCTTCCTTATATGGCGGTATGAATATTCGTGGTAGACTTGTCAAAAAGAACCCCCTCAAAAGGTTCTTAAAGTGTTATTATCCTAAAGTTAATCTCATTAAGACGTAAAGTCATAGTAAAGTAGTATTTTGTAATTGTATCATAATTCTAAGTATATGAATGTCAAATTGTTTTAATATGTATTTCACCAAAAAAAACTTACTTTCTATTATTGAAATAAATGTAATGTAAAGGTGTATGTATTTGGGGTATAAATACCTAATAATTTAGATGAAATAATGGTTTGGCTATCATTACTTGTCTAGTAATCTAAGTAAATCTTTGTAATATTAGGCATAAAATTAAAATGGTTGCTTTATAAACAAAAAATTTCGTTACAAAAATACCTACTGTAGTTAGTAAAATTTAGAAACGAAAAAAAAATTAATATTTTGTAAACTACTTTAAATATTCCGATGATGAAATTAGGTAAATGCTGACATTTAAAAAAAATGCATATTTTTAAAAATATATATATAAGCTTAACAGTGACGTACGAACAAGCATTAATTTTGGTGTTTTAAAAAATGTTTATGCCCATGGTTTTGTCAAAATTAAAAATTGTTTTTAAATTTCAGGGTCATTACAAAGATAAGTGTTTTCCTAAGTGTTTTTCGGCAATGCATTGTAATCATAGATAACCTACATTTAGATCCGCAGTGGCAAGAAGCATTTTTCGGATTTTTACGACCTTGCACAGTGGGTGGACGAACATGCGCACTTAAAAGCCGTGGCAAAATACAAACACCGGCACCACGTACCCTTCGTTCGCGGTCTGACCGTAACGCTCATTAGCTACCGTACTTCGAACAGAAAACCAGGACGCCTTCAACAAATTCTTTCCAATAATGCGGATAGTTTGTTTGGTGCCGGGTGCGTTTACCCTCAACTGGCTTGCGCACAAACCGGTTTTTTCGCCCATATGGCATTGGCAATATATCGAGATCACTGATTGTAATCAGAGAAATAAAATAAAAACAATAACTACTAGTTGCACTATGTAAGCATAGAAACCTTTGGGAATATTTACAAAATTTCATTAAGTAACTTTATGTAATAAATTTTTATTTAATTTGTCATTAAGTTTATTATTTGGTATTTTTGGCTAATCGTAAATATTGTTTATGCATTTACATAATATGTGTAAAATTATTTTTCAATTTATTTTTAAGCATAAACTAAAGTAAAGACTGGCAATAAAAACCTAATAAAAATATTATACTTTAAATCCTTTTAAACTATTTTATAGATACCCAGAAACAGCTTTAAAAATCATGTGCCACTACTACCTATGTCAAATACAACGTTCCGTAATTTTGAAAATTAAAGAAAATATTTCTTCTTTGGTGAAAGTTAAGAAACGTTTTTACCTTGTTGCATAAATTTAATTAACATTTATCAACAAAACCAACAATATTATTAGTCGAGTCAATAAAGCTATAAAACAGATCATCGCTGAAAATCCTCAGAAACAGCTCCGATATATATATATATATATATATATATATATATATGCATATATATATATATATATATATATATATATATCTTAAAATCTAAAACCTCTTAGAGGGGAGAAAATAATGATTTATATTTTTACTCAGTAAAAAGGTTAGCTACAGGGTGTCCACTAACTTTACCGACAATCTTTATGGGGTGATTGTCGAAAAAAACATAAGAAAAAAACTTTATATAAACATGTATATCCTAAACGTCCTACTTCTGGAGCTACAGGATGTTAAAATTTAGAAAAAAACAATATATTTTTTTATAATAACTTTTTAACCAATATAAATATTTTGGAAAATTTGGGAGACGTCTGTCTTCTATGCATCAAAAGACATTGTGTGACATACAAAAAAAATGTCGTGCATGTCGTCTGTGGGATATTTATTGCAAATACTTTTTTAAGAAAAAATGGTATGCCACGGTTTTTTCTTATAATCCCGACTGTTTTTTTATTCGATGTACTAAACAGAAATTAAATATTGGTTTTTTTATTTTTGGGAAACGCACTGGCGTACAATTTATTTCTAAAAAATATTTACCGTATATACCTCACGGACGACACTGGTAAAAATTATTGTTGTTCCTATAGGTTAAAACATTATTTTGAGGCTTAGGAGACCTTTCTTAAATTTCTTAAAAATATCAAAACTGGTTTAAAAGTAACGATAAAAAACAACAATTATTTTTCTTAAATTTTAACACCATGTAGTTCTAAAAGTAGGACGTTCAGGACAAATGTTTATAAAAAATCTTCTAATTCTTGGATGAAGAATTACCCCTTAGAAGTTTGGAAGAGTTTTTGGTTATCTAAATACAAATAATTATTTCTCCCATCTGATTCTGATCTGAAATTTATACCGGTTCAGCTAAATATCTTAACACATAGGCAAAGTAAGGAAGAGAAACAGTCTAACGTAAATACCGGTTTGTAAACATTACTAATTGGATTAGTCACATACATCCTTTTTGTTGCTTTACTGGTCAATATCCCAATATCCATTTGCTTAACCAGTATACCAATAATATTTCAGAAAACAAGCAACTCCGCACATAGAAGTTTATAAGAATTTTTTTATAAAACTTTATAGGAAACTACCCCTTGAAGTTTTGTACCGTAGTTAGGAAACACCCTGTATACTAATAATATTTGGCAGCAGGTGTTTCAAGAATTACTTAGTTTTTAGTTGGTTTTTAGTAAAAAAATTAAAATACCCTTAAAGGATCCAAAACTAAAATTGATTGTGTTTTTGTAAAAAATCCACCAGATATTTATAATATTATATATATATATATATATATATATATATATATATATATATATATATATATATATATATATTATATATATATTATGTTTATGTAAATCTATACGTTTTTAAGAGATGACATGACAAGAACATTTATTCATTAAGTGGTCAACACAATTCCATTACCTCGACCTGTAGACTGGTTTTAAAGGTTTTCGCGCAAATTAATTGTCGGTCTCACTGTTTCTTGGCAACAATTAATTTATTATACATTGCAGTGCCGTGCTGTCGAAATTTTTTTAAATATTATTAATGTCTTTAAAAACATACACTTATTTACGCATTAAATGCATATGGTTTCTCAATGTTTAATGCCATAATTTTGTCAAAAACCAATTAAAACAGACATAAAGTCGTGACAGAAAAATAATTTTGGTAATACAAAAACCATTTACCTATTCTGTATAACACGGGCATATTACCTTAGGCTGTGTTTATATTGGAGCGGTTTTGAACGATGTTAGCACACTGATCTCGATGGATTGCCAATGTTATTACCTGCGCAAAACAAAAGTTACATTTCATTGGCGAAAAACGGGTTTGTACGCAAGCAAATCGAGGGTATCCGCATTATCGGAAAGAATTTGTCGGCGACGCGACGTCCTGGTTTTCTTTTCGGAGTATGGTAGTTAATGAGCGTACGGTCAGACCGCGGACGGGGGTACGGGGTGCCGGTGTTTGATTTTGCCACTGCTTTTAAGTGCGCATGTTCGTCCACTCGTCCATTCGTTTACTGCGCGAGGTCGTAAAAATCCGAAAAATGCTTCTTGCCACTGCGGATTCTAAATGTAGGTTATCTATGTGTTAGCAGCGCCGCTCGACTGAAGCAGCGTTATATTACTATAGCGTAAAAGTTGATTTTGTCGAGTCGCGCTGCTAACCTCAATCTTCTCTGCTCCAACATAAACTTACTCTTAGGGTGTGTTTATGTTGGAGCCGAGAGGATATTATAGGTTTTTTAGCCAAGAAATCTAATAAAATACAATTAAATTACAAACAATCCTTGTCGATTTAGGTATAAGAAAATACACAGGTGGTAATTAAGTGTGTGCACTAAATATACTATACGATTATTTGGATATTACTAGTACAAAAATTTTTTATACATAATATGGGTCAGAAAATTCTTCGTTTTTCAAATAGAGAGTGCCAAAATTAAAATAACCTTGTTTTTAGTTAAATTTGTAAATAAACATAAACGGTATTTAAATTGGTATTTGTTGTGGTTAGTACCAAACTGGTAATAAAAAATTATACAACATTTTTTTATTATTTTTTATTAATATTATTAAAGAACATATAAGCGGCACTGCCGATGGGACTGCTCAGATTTTCCTTTTTAGGTCTTTGGTTTTGTTTAACAGACTTTAATATCACAGGTAGTTCTTAATTTTAAAACAGATTTTAATATCACAGGTCGTTTTTAATTTTAAAAAATTATATCACAGTTTATTATTTATTGATTAATACTTAATTATTCTTTCATCACAGGTCTATCACAGATATTCATTATTTAACCTTGATCACATTGAATAATGCACCATTACCGATCCCATTGCTTTCAAATCACGATCCACTCTATTTTTAAATTCATTGATGTTCAGAGATGCAACAGTATCTTGCTGTAAGCCATTCCATACATACACCACCCAATTCGTGATGAAATTACGTCTTTGTAATTTGTTGCATCTCTCTTTTTCTAGCTTTTTGGAGTGACCTCTCAAATCCCTGGTAATACTCAGATGAAACAAGTCCAAATCACAGGTGTAATAGCCGCCTGTGATCTTAAAAATTTCAATCAGATCACCTCTCAGTCTTCTCTCTCTCAAGTTTGTTAGCCTCATTCTACTAAGTCGGGTGATATAATCCAAGTTCTTCAATTCGGGGGTATTTTTGTAACCCGTCTCTGTATCCTTTCTACAAGCTCTATATCTTTTATGTAATATGGACTCCATATACACTGAGCATACTCCAATTTTGGTCTTATATACGATTTATAAAGCTTTGTAAAAGAAAAACTATTTATGCTTTTGGCCTGGTTCAGGTTTAGAGATATGTAATAAGAGGGATTTTTTTTCTTAAAAACTAATCAAAAAAAACAAAAAAGCTGCAAGATTTAAAAAATAAAAATTGCACAAATACTTGCTTGGGTGCCACTCTTGACGCGAGTGGATAAATTTAATAAGGCTATTACTAAATTAGCCCTAGCCCCTTAATTTTATGACTAACACCTCTAAATTACAACAATATTGGGTTAATGATATTTAAGGTATTTTCCAAAATACAAAATTAACACCCTGTATCCTAAGAACGATACATTTGTGGACCTACGTTTATATGAACTTTGTGTCTTATGTTACATACGTCTTACAAGTCGTCATATGCAGATTTGTTTTGATTTATGTTAGATTAATTTTTTTGTCGAAAATTAAAAAAAAATTAACAATTAGAAAGTTAATTTTGTAATGAAGCATTTAATTTGTAATTATTTCTAAAACAATAATTGTAAAATGCTAAAATTCTGGGTTTATGATGACCTTGTACTACGAAGAGGATGTATTTATGCTTTATTTAAAATGACAATTATTGAGATTCTTCGGTTAACAATTCTTTAAAAAAAAAAATATTGGTTACGGTTTGGTTGATTTTATCATTACTTCCAAGAATATTAATTAAAGTTGGCGCATTAATATCATGAAACCGGCGCAGCGTCCCATGAGCGTAAAAGCGGAAAGGAACTGTCATTCTTGAATTTAAATCTTTAAATGATCGCGTACAAATTTGACTTATTGAACGCCAGCTGGCTCGCGTAATGCGTAGTTTATATACTTACAAAATGTTATTTGCGAAAGATGGTATATTGGTCAATTTTAAACGAGGAATTCGTAGTTGACCAATTAGAATTCGTTCGACAATTCGCAAATCGGTATATAAACTAAGCTTTACTGCCTTTTCATATTAGCGAAAGACGGAACTACAGGCGACGGACCAACGCTATCAAAGTGTATAGAGTCAAATGAAACCTTTCATACGCAGAGAACGGTGAAAGTCGGCAAACTCAAAGGCTTCGTATAACTTTTTATCTCTCTGTCCGTCAAAACCGGCTTAGTGTGTAAAGGCGCTTACGCGAGTTATTCGCGGCGTTCGATGGGCAATGGAAGCGAAATCTGCGTAAGAAATGTCTATACATTACACCAGTAAACCACATACCACCTACGTAAACATTTGACGAACTTTGGAGAAGATCCACCGAATCGCAAACAATCATATAATGTATTTATAATATTAAAACAATATACCGGGTGGCCACAAGATTACTTTCCGGGCGTCATTTATTTATATCTTTATCTCTACTGACAAAACTTGATAGGGTTATTAGACTAACGAAAAGCCACTTTAATGTGTACATGAGGAGCTCCAAATCAAAACGCAGTTTTTGATAAACCACAATTTTTAGAATACCATATCATGAGGAATGGTATCCACCACAACCCCTTAGTATTCTTGATGCCATTCAAAGAAGAGCTGTTCGTCTCAATAATAATCCTCTACTAACTGAAAGACCTCCTTCACTTGCCCATCGTCGCTCTTTTATAGATACTTTTTTGGCTTCTGCTCCGACGAATTATCCAGTATAGTCGGGCACTTGCAACTCCCAACGGGGAAACTCGTGGTACCGCACGTATGTATCCCTATACAGTCCAACTGGATAGACCCCGAACTTCCCACTTTGTTCTTTTATCCCTCCGATTTTCTAGAATGTGGAACCTGCTGCCAGCGGAGGTCTTTTCTTCTCTCCTCCAAATCCTCAGGTTTTTAAGTCCCGTGTTAACAAACTTTCTCTTACACTTCTTAAGAAACCCACGGTTCGTTAGTATTTGGGCTTTTAGCTTTTGTGGATTGTCCAAAGATAAAAAAAATACCTCACTATTTTTACTGCGCATTTTTTAATAAATGAATATTAAATAGTTTTTTAATCGACATAAATATATGTCATATATTTGTACATTTATAATTTTTTATTATATTTTAAATAAAAAACTTTTAACCAGCAATAATAAAACACGGAGTAAAAATTGTGAGGTACTTTTAAAATTTGTGCTTTATCACCAATTGCGTTTTTATTTGGAGCTCATCACAAGAGAAGCTTTTACTGACTTCCGGTTTTACTGGAAATAATTGGGAATTTTAAATATTAAATGGGACACCCTGTAAATTTTTTGTTTTTTAGGCGCCAGAGACCATTTTACGTCGAAATACAAAAAAAAAATGTGAAATTTTATTTTTAAATTAATTTTTTTTTTTATCTATAGTGCAATGATCATTCTAAAATTACTCTAAAAATTAAGAAAAGTATCGAAGTGTTTTACATCGTTGGATTCGCTTCTAGAATACTGCATTTATAAATATTATGAAAGTCATATACTACTATTTTAATTTTTGAGCTAGGGAAAAAATGAAGTTTAGAGCCCTATATTGAAAAAGTATTAAATCGATTTCGTATTTTCCTAGGGAGAGCGCATACCAAAGTGGCGTGGCAAGTAGCACGCATCTAGCACGGAAACAAATGAATTCAGCGCACGACTAAGTGCCGTGGCACACTGCATGCGGCATTACTTTGGTGTGCGCTGCAGCATTTCTTGCACTGATTCTATTTAAAGTAACAGTGCTAGATGCGTCCTACTTGCCACGAACGCACTAACATGTAACTTCAAATAGAACCAATACAAAAAAAGAATCAGCATCTAAGTGGCGTGACACGCTGCATGCTGCATTACTTTTGGTGTGCTTCAATTCCTTGCCTTTCAATTTAAGGTAACGTGCTAGATGTGTGTTACTTGCTACTTGTTACTTGCCATGCCACTTTGGTGTGCGCTCTGCCTAAGGCAGACTAAATTGATGTGTTTAAAGTTTGTAAACAAGTGTACAAAATAACTGGAATAATACAATGGCGTATTTTAATAATAATTGGAATGCATTGTATATTTAACCTTAAAACTATTAGTAACGAAGGTAAAAATAAATCTTTACTTATTGGTGCCCAAAGTCAGTCTATATAAGGTCAAGCCATTCGGCCATATTGCTTTGACGTGTTATGACGTCACATCTCCCATTTTTCGGCCATGTTGTTCAGTGCCGGAGATATATAGTTTATTGTATTAGTAGAACAACCGTTTCTACAACAGTTTTTAATTATTATTAAGTTGTAAATTCTTTTACTTTAAATAAAAAACATTTGGAATTACATATTTCAACAAATAATCACTACCAAAACAATGCAAAATAATATGCGCAAATTCGATGGGCAATGGAAGCGAAATCTGCGTAAGAAATGTCTATACATTACACCAGTAAACCACATACCACCTACGTAAACATTTGACGAACTTTGGAGAAGATCCACCGAATCGCAAACAATCATATAATGTATTTATAATATTAAAACAATATACCGGGTGGCCACAAGATTACTTTCCGGGCGTCATTTATTTATATCTTTATCTCTACTGACAAAACTTGATAGGGTTATTATGGACTAACGAAAAGCCACTTTAATGTGTACATGAGGAGCTCCAAATCAAAACGCAGTTTTTGATAAACCACAATTTTTAGAATACCATATCATGAGGAATGGTATCCACCACAACCCCTTAGTATTCTTGATGCCATTCAAAGAAGAGCTGTTCGTCTCAATAATAATCCTCTACTAACTGAAAGACCTCCTTCACTTGCCCATCGTCGCTCTTTTATAGATACTTTTTTGGCTTCTGCTCCGACGAATTATCCAGTATAGTCGGGCACTTGCAACTCCCAACTCCAAAACATTTGGAATTACATATTTCAACAAATATCACTACCAAAACAATGCAAAATAATATGCGCAAATTCTAGACGCCACTGGATTGATCATCAGCTTTGATTTTACCCAGTCTTGCCAACTTTCCTCCATGGAGTGCCCTTCCTTGCGTCCCCGACCTCTAACCGCCTAAAAGTTGAGGATATGTCGCAACCTTATAACTATAAACTAACCTTGATTGGTGCCGATGACCGTTTGACGAACTTGATTCATTTATGGTTAAAAGTAATTAAGATCACCAATAAGGAAAAAGGAAAGTGTAATAAATTAAATAAAATGGGAAAATTTTTGTAATAGGTACGTGACATATTATGTAAGCCAAAAAAAGAAAAAAATAGTTTTAAATTTTCATCTATTTTAAATGTTGCTTTTTAAATAATCAATAAATATTAAGGTTTAGCAGCAAGACATAAATTTTATGTGGGCAAGAAACATTTTGCGAGGTCCTCATATCCGCGATGTGGTGTTACTAATAAGCGCTGATTGAAAATAATAATTTCTTAATAGCTTTACGTAACCCAAAACACGTCTGTAAACACATCTCTACTCTTTCCGTGGTCTTTAATATTATTCATACACGGTGGTCCAATATTTCTGTTGTTTAACGATATATGACAAAAATGTTTTTTTATTGTAGGGTTTTCAAACGTGCATGTCTTAAAAATATTTTTATGTATACCGAGTGTCCAAAAAAGTTATGGCTAAAAAGTTAGTTTTTTAAATTGTAACCCGTACTTTTGTTTACTGATCGGATTCAGCATAAATTTTTGCAAATGGTACGTTTTTATTTTGGCACTTGTGACGATGTTGCCACGTTATTTATAATTTACTGAAACTTTTATAAGAAACAGGTAACCGAAAATTAGGTAAAAACGGAAACAAATTACTTAACCTAAAAATATTTAGCTAGGTGTTTAAACACACTAAGAACCACAAAATAAATAATATAATTAACTAGATGTTATATAAAAGTTTTCTAATAGCATGGCAGATATATATTTAAAATGATAAATCTTATTTTCTTTAAATGTAACACTTTGTATATTAGACCCATTTTGGATTTTAAAAATTAAAAGAAAGTAAGTTTGTTAATCGATTTCTTTACCAATAATTTTTTAAATATTTAAGGTTTATGAAATATTCAAGTATTTTTTTATAAAAAGGAACATTAAATCACCCAATATATTTGTGAACATTCTTAAAATTCATCTTTTTCCTTTAAAAATGTAATAGAAGCTATCGTTATTTTCAGAAATAAATCATTTATTAGCCTTAAAAATTACTGCATGGAAATTAAAAGTAATATTTAACAATAAAAATTTACTACATCTAACTTTACAAAAAATGCAGCAACAATGTGTTGCAGGTTAATAAACGCGTTCTTTTTAGAAATAACCATAGCTTATGTTACTTCTTTTTATAAGGGGAAGGATTAAATTTAAGAAATATTGTCCAATATACTGGGTGTTTTATTAAAAATAACAAAGTTTTCTTTTATCAAAAAACTACCTTTTTGTAATTAATTATTCAAAAGTCTTACATATCTTAAAAACCTTTCATTTTTAGTATACCAATTTCTAAATAAACTTACCTTACTTTTACTCCTAAAATTTAAAAATGAATCAACATACAGGGTGTTCCAATAAAACAAAATTTGAGATCCTAGCCACGCTATAAGAAATACCCTGTATAAAATCTAGTATATTTCCTTTCAAGATTTTATTTGGTGTTCTTAGTGTTTTAAAACATCTAGCCAAAAATTAACAATAACTAATTTGTTTCCGTTTTTACCTAATTTTTAGGTATTCTGTTTCTTACGCGTTTAGTTAAGTTTCCATAAATTATAAATAAGGTGGCCACATCGCCACCAGTGCCAAAATAAAAGAGCGTACTATATGCAAAATTTTATGCTGAATCCGATTCTGTAAACACAAATAGTGGTTACAATAAAAAAAACTAGCTTTTTAGCCATAACTTTTTTTGGGGCACTCTGTGTACATCAAAATATTTTCGGGATATGCAGGTTAAAAACCCTACAATTTTTATAAATACTTTGTATCACATCTCTTTAAACAACAGAAATATTGTGATTGCACTTGCTCGGACAATTGGGCCACCCTGTATGTGTGTCGTTTTAGACCCCGAAAGCAAAAAATGATGAAGTATTAAGTGTCTTTTAATGTATGTCATTAGTGTCATATTATAACAATAATATAATATAATTTGTAATCATTTGAAAAATAATTTTATGTTTTATAATATTGTATAATTACAAATCTAGCTAAAGGTAAAGTCTAAGGTAAAAAAACATATTTTTAAAATTTTTATTAGGCAATGAGAAAAACTAACTATAATTTACATTCAAAAATTTTTATTAGTTTAGGTATTTCTTATTTTCTCTTTGGTTAGTTTGGTGACTACTAACAGAATAATTCACAGGGTGTTTATTTATATTTTGTCACCCACTTACAACGATAACCAAAAAAATAAACTTTTATAAAAGTTACATGGTTTTTGATCTACTATCCTTTGACCATAACAAAAGAAACAAATAAACATTACAGATTTAAAAAAAAACACCTTGTTTATTATGTCACCATTAAAGAGGTCTTTATTAGAGCTTTCAAAAATACGACACTTGATATATTTATCTTTAATAGTTCGAAAATAAAGCTATTTAAATCTAAAGAATAGCAGAACATTGTATCTACAAGTCTGAGCTGTAAGCATAATTGTGATAATTATAGCAAACATTTTTTATACATTTTTTCTGCCTAGGTTGTCTACATATGAAAACAATTCGTAATAATAATTTTACAAAAAAAGTTATTATATCGCAATAAAGAATTTTCATGTTTAAAAGAAAATTTTGCTTTGGCTAAACCAACTCAAGAGGTTTAAGAAACACATTCCGCATTCCCACAACAAAAATACTCCTTCAATGCGCTATTTACTTGCAAAATGCCACAAAGTGTACATTTACCAACAATAATAATAAGTACAAGTAGTAGGTATTAGGTACCATTGTGTTAAAATAAGAAAAAAATGTTTTTACGTTATCCTTACGCCCGTAGCAAAAATAGTTTTCCTAACACGTGCTGAAAGTGCCTTTTCCGCACTTGACTGCTTGACCGAACTCCGCTAAGCGTCTCAACTCGGTCACGTGCCAAAAAAAAACACTAAATATAGGGTAAGGTTGCCAATATTGAACCACCTTGCAAAAGAGCACTTCTAAAAATAAAACCAAATTTTTTACATTTACTCAAAAATATGTTTTTTTTCAAAAGTTAATTTTTACCAAAGTATAGCATCTTAACAATAAACAAAAAAAAAAACATATTTTTTTTATATCATTGCAAATGGTAAAATCTAAGCAACGGGTTTTTAAGTTGTACCACATGATTTCCTAATTTGTTATTGCAAATTAAGTTTATAATAGGCCAAAATAAAATTAAAAACACAATTCAAATGTAGGAAACCAAATAATATATTTATGTAAGCCTATCAAAAATGCTAATCATTAATAAAACCAAATCATTCAAATATTTTTAGGATAAACAAATGTCACACACGTATTGTTTAGTAACAAACGCCTTGTTGGTATAGTTTTTTTTTACGATCTAAGAAATTAACTTAGGCTTAGGCTAAAATCAACGGCGCCCCTTCATATATCTTGATAATTTGATCTTCAAGCTACTGCTCAATTTAAAGATTAAACACGGTACACCGGCCTTTACTTTTTACACCCTCTTGACAAAAAGGTGCGCACCTTCAAAAAGGCGCCCTTTTTTAAGTATTTTAAATTTTTACACCTCCTTTTTATGTTAATATGCGCTTTTTACGCCCCACGGATTTAAGCCTAATCCGGTACTGCCTGCTTTTTTATTCGATGATGTTAAATGTCGTCTCCTCCAGTTTTATATTTTTGTACCTACTCTTTTTCTGAGATTTGCTATACTTACCGCCTTTTCGGTTTATTTTGCAATCAAAATAAATAATGTTTCTCTAATTAAACCGGTTTAATTAAGCAACCAAATGGTGGTACAAATTAGAAAACAAGAATAATGTTTTAATATTATTTGTAAAATACTCTCTTAAAAGTAAAGTTAACCAAAATATAAATATGAGAAAATATTTACAAAATTTGTGGCAATTGGCCAAAATATTGGTCATTGTGGCAAAGAGCTTGGATTTGTAATTAAAGCTAAAAAAGGCAAGCAAAACTTACATCTGGGTTATATAAAATCTAGAAATCGTGTTTTTACTGCCCTCGACCCTATCAGACATCTGATAATTTGCGTACCGAATAGCGACTAAGGTCTTGGTCACGATAACAGAGCGTAAGCGTCGAGCGGAAAGTTTCAAATCTCTTTATGTTGCCGGTAATGCCTACAATATTTTGTGGTAAAAGCGTCTTTAAACCAGTTTATATACCTTAAAACGCTCCGCGGATATTTGCTCGTTTCGAGCAGCCAGCGACAGGGCTTTTTCGCTTAGGAATATTGCAGCCGGCTGATTTAAAAAAATCTTTTATGATCGCATAAAGATCAAAGAGAGCGCTCTCACATTCTCAGCTCTACGGTGGCCGCTTACGCTTATGTATCGTGTCAGAGGCCTAATGGAACATTTATATGCAGAGACTAGTTGGCTCCACAATAAAGTAACATAGTAGATATTTGAAAGGTATAATTTGGGACCTTGTACAATTTACTCAGACTTTCCCCTACTATTACATCACCTTATTCTGCCTATTTTTTTTAAGGTTGTTAATTTTTTGTTTTTTAATATGACTTTGGATAATAAATACCCATAAACAATTTATTTAAAAAAAGCTCATTAAACTTTTTTAGAAACATTTTAGAATAACTTTTTTTTGTAAAATTTGACAGTATTTAAATTTATTTTAGCAGTAGTGGAAAGTTAAACTAGATTCATTAAATTTTAATTGTGATGTAAAAATGAAGTCATTTTTTATAGTGTTTACGTAACTTTTTATTAGAGCAAGGTGAAAAGGTCAAACATATGGAGTTATAGAAATTTAATTGCTTGCATACGAGGTAAACAAGAATTTAAAACAAGTGGTAAAATTTTTGTGGGTTACTCTTGTTATAATTAATTCAGGGCCGGATTTAAGCATAGGCAGCATAGGGAAATAGGGGAAAATGTGAAAAAGTTCCTCGTAAAATCGAAGTGAGGGCCTTTTTTGTTTTTTTGGTCTTCAAAATGTTTTGGGATCTGTTCAGATTGTACATGAAAATATTCCAGGCGGCCTCCACCATATGCTTTGCCTATTTAATTGCAAGTTAAGTTATGGTTTAGTTAAACTCTACTCGTACATAAGGCATTTTGAAATATTGATCTTGGGTTAAACCGATTCAAAAAAACCCATTCAATAAATATCCCTAGAGTTTCTAGATTGTGGAACCTGCTGCCCGCGGAGTCTTTCCTTCCCCCAAATCTTCAAGTATTTAAGTCCCGTGTCAACAAACTCCCTCTTACCTCGCTTAAGACATCCACGGTACGTTAGTATTTAGGCTTCTAGCCTTTGCGGTTTGTCCAAAGATAAAAAAAAAAATAAAGGATCTGCCAATTTCTCGGGTTAAACAGATGTGTCAAAATCAGCTGTTTCGTTTTTTAAGTTTTATTAATTTATTTCGTGTTTATTACAAGAGAATAAAGTGCAAATAACAATAATTTATTCTTTATTGATTATTTAAAGCTTAAATATTGTTAAAATCTTTAAAAATAACTGATGCACGCCCAAGAACAAAGTAAATATTTCAATAATATTACAAAATGCCTATAGTTGTCCATTTTTAATCTGTTGCTGTGATTTTTGGCATTTACTAACTTACTTTAAAGGTCAGGTTCAAATACTAGTTAAGATCAACTGAATCAGGGGGTTGGGGAATTTCTTATTCTCGGGGAGATCCTAAAGTTATTACCGCCAAAAAAGTACAAGAGCAAAAAAAGGCCTTGAGATGTAAAAACCAAAATAAATACTTGCGTACGTTCTTGTTGTAAAATGTACATTCCTTTGCTTATGTTTACATTGTCATAACTTTTTTTTGCCTCGCTATTTTATGGCTGAAGTAAAAAAATTATATCCTTTCATAATTTTTGCAAAAAAGGTACATCTAGTTAATATCGCTACGATCAACCGTTTTTGGGGTATTTTAGGGTTTTGTGGCGAGCGTGGTGCAAAGACTAACGGTGCCAGCCTCTCACCGCAGCGATCCGGGTTTGAATCTGATCGTCACCTCACAGTTGGTAACGGCAAACCACTGTGTAGTATTCTGCCATTCCTGGGTAGCAGTTATTTAAAAATAACGTCCGTGGTGGCACTACCGCGTTGTCTGAAAGAGGCTGTGAAATGCAAAAAATGCATGTTTCAGTGCTTGGATAACGTAGACGGAACAGCGCAAACAAATGGGTTAAGCATCCAGTAACTCGGCCCTCACGGTACACTGGTATTTAGGCATAAGCCTCCGTGAGATGTCATACAAGATAAAAAAAGTTTCATTTTATACAAAAAAATCCCATTGCATTCTTTTATCCTTTATCTCATTCTTTAGGGCAAAATACAACAATGTAATAAAATTTAGCTTAGTCGAAAAACTGGTCGTTTGCTAAATACAGGGTTTTAAACTTTCCATTTATATTTATTTATTTTGACACCGGGTATATCGCAAATGATCAACTTTTTAACTAAGGTAAATTACGTTAGTTTGTTGCATTTTGGCGCAGGGAATTTATGGGAGCACTTTGTACAGATCTTTCGATGGCCTAAATAAAGGTTGATCAAATATTTTTTTGTGTAAATAATAAAACCTTCAATATGGGATATCTTAAAAACGGTTACTGGTGGTGTTGTAAGTATATATGGGGGAATAGAACTTCTTCACTGGATCTATAATAATATACCTATACGTAGGGGTATAAAAAAGTTATGGTATTTTGAACATAAATGAAGCATTGCAGTTGGCTTCCTCTACATTTTACAACAAAAAAACTTGAACAGATTTTGATTTCCCAGCTTAAGTACCCCTAATAACGAATTTTGTGAAGAAATTTCTAATATTAAAATATTATTTAAAAATTACTTATTAGAGACAACCTGTATAACGAGTTGTATACTTTCAGAATACATTCATACTTATGGTTTGACACCAAATTTCTCCGGGGGATTTTGTTTGCTCCGGGAGATGTCCCCCGAGCCACCCCCTGCGAATTCAACGCTGGGTTAAACGACTAGAGGGAGTTGAAAGAGCTACAAACTACCGAGGTTTGGGCACAAGACCCCCTTGTGGGCCTGAAAACTCATAATTTTTTTGCATATGCACAATTTAAAAAGACCATGATAAGGTATTTGCGTATCTCCTTGAGTTGATTTGCCAAATTTAAAATTTAACACCGCTGCACGCAATCTTAAAATCGTGCAGTGTACAGTGGGGTAAGGGGTTGATTAAAATTTGATTGATCAAATAATATGACTATATTAACTTAGCTTTCTTTAAACTGACATGATCAATTCCTGGTTTTTTTTATTTGTCACTAGCCGACCCGAGCCTACTTCGTTGGGCGTTGATTATATTTTTTTATGGACTTTTGCTCAATCATAATAAAATATAGTCTATAGCATTTAATATTATTATTATATAAGTACAAATTAATATCAAAGAAATAAAACCACTTAAAATAAGTAAATTCGTTACTTTTTTATTTTTACCTATTTATAAGAAAAAAAAAAGAAATCTGCTTCCGCAGAGAATCGAACCCGGGTCGCCTGCGCGACATTCGAGCATTCTACCACTGGACCACCGGAGCCTATACACGTAGCTAAAAACCTAACCTCTTTATAATATTAGTATACATTGATATACGTATGTCATTATTTTTCTCTGAAGTTGTTGTCCAATCATTATAAAATATAGCCTATAGTACTCCAGAATAGTATAGCTTTCTAGTTGTGAAAAAGTTTTTAAAATAGGTTTAGTATTTCCGAAGACTAGCCCTTACAAAGTTATAGTTTATCCTAGATAGCCGACCCGTGCCCACTTCGTTGTGCGTTAATATCTAAACTTTTTGTAAATATAGCCTATAGCACACCTGCATAGTATAGGTTTTTAATTGTGAAATAATTTTTATGATTGGTTTAGTATTTCCGAAGATTAGCGGCTATAAACAAACAAACAAAGTTACAAACTTTACCTCTTTATAATATTAGTCTACACCAACACACGCAGTTGATACTCTCATTCCTTATTATACACTTAAAATATTTACTTAAATTTAATATTTTAAATGGTTTGATCTTAAACCCTATTTTTTTCCGACACATCGTTTTTTTAGTTTTACCATTGCGGACACCTGTAGTTTTTCCTCTGTACCGGGGCTCGATATGGTCCTCGAGGGCCCTGGTTGTAGCTTAATATTAATTTGAAGTAACACTTCACATTTTTTATTTGGTATATTTTTAACGAAACCAGCATAATATGTTATTATCGAGTTATGTATAAAATTGTAAATAGTTTTATTTTCTTTTCTAGGTAACATCGAAAATCTTGAAGAAAAAGTAAAAATAGGCAATTGCAACAAACCACCTTGCAGATTAAGAAAAAATACCAAAATTCCACTAACTTTACAGTTTCAGCCAGGTCAGTATGTAAATATAAAATAGTTAATATTGTCTAAAAGTAACTACGAAAAATTATACTGATTTTGAATTGCCACTATACAGTGTATCCCGGGATAGTGAGGACAATTGGACCAAAGATTTATGAATTTTAAAATGGGAAAACTCGTCACATTGTTGAAAACTAATGAAAACATAATTTTATTCTAAACGGTGATATAAAAAATGATCAAGAGTAGAGTCTCTCTATTCTAAAAATTAGAGCAAAATTGTATATAAAAAAAATGTTGTAGAGAATTAAGTAGGTTTAAGTATTAAAGCAAAATGATTCAATAGACCTACTTTCTTATTATGTACCGTCTTTAAATAACAAAAGAATGGCTTCCCATAATTAGTTGTATCATAAAGTTTAGTATGGCATGGTTTGAAACAAGCCCAGCAAATGAAATCATATGTGAATCGGATAGCGCCGATGTTCCCCGAACTAAGCTTTAAATTTACGCGCGTCATCTTTTATTTCAGTTCATTACGTATAAAAATTAAAAGTTAGTGGTTAGTTGTTGTAAACAAACAATACAAGCAAAAGTGATTTATTAAGTATTAAAAAGTGTAAAATTAATTTTATTGTTACATCTTGTAAATTATATGTGAGTAAAGTATACGAATATATTGTAATTTTCTGTTTTAATAGGTTTTTTAAATTAATATTTCGAGAAATCAAATAAACTATGTTTGTTTACTAGTTCAAATGCGGTGCGGGGTATGTAGTGGGGCACGGAGCGGTAATATTAGGTCGGGCCTCACATAACCGCAACGAGCCCTTGGCCGTGCGCTTCACCGGTGAAATATAGGGAGATGCTGTACAAAAATTTTAAATTTATTCAAACTGCAGTAATATGAGCCAATTATACCACGAGTTCAATACCTGATTATAAATTAAATCTTTTCAAATAAGGTAATACAGCTTTAAGGGTTGAACACCAACCACACCAAGTCCTGCACCGGGTAGCACGGCCGTGACTCGGTTTTAAAATGTACCGTTGTAATCAAATGCCGTAGGCTTAATATCACCGCTTTGGGCCCAACCACATACCCCTCACCGCATTTTAACAAGTAAATAAACATTAGTTTATTTGATTTCTCGAAATATTAATATTAAAAAAAAACTTATAAAACAAAAAATTACAATATATTCGTAAGTCGTACGCACATATTATTCAAACAATAAAATTAGTTTTACACTTTTAAAACTTAATAAATTACTTTTTCTTGTATAACGTATAACCTTTAACAACTAATTTTTAATTTTATACGTATAATGACCAGATCACAAAACAGAAAGAGTTAGTTCTGGTTAGTTCTGAACAGATATAAAGGCTGGCGCCCGTAAACTCCAAGCTTGCTTCGGGGAATATCGGCGCTCTCCGATCCTCGTATGATTTAATTTCCTGGGCATGTTTCAGACCGTACGAGACACGGTTGTGCTACGATGCGGGTCTTGTAGAACATCGTTGCGGTTATGTGTGGCCAGACTTTTACCTATACTACACTTACGGTCGTATTCACCAAGCTCTCACTAACCTTATCAGACTGATAGCAGCTAATGCCAATGCCAAAAAGCATTAAACAATATACTTAGCTTGACAAAAATGCTTTGTATATTTTGGAGGGCAAGAAAAGTGCTTTTGAATTTTTCCGAATTGCCTCACTTTTCTTTATCACCGTGAAATCGGGCTCGGTGCTGTTATGTGTGGCCCGAGCTTTAAGCCTACGACATTTGATAACAACGATACATTTTAAAAGTGGGACACGGCCGTACTAAGGTGCACGACTCGGTGTGGTTATATGTGGCCAAATCTTAAAACTGTGTTACTTTATTTTTAAAGGTTTATTTTATAATAAGGTATATTTTTAAAGCGTGGTAATATTACTACTGTCTGATTAAATACAATTTTTTTAATCGCATTTCCCTATATTTTTAACAGGGAAACGAACGGCCACGGGCTCGTTGTGGTTATGTGAGGCCCGACCTTAATAGAGGTAAGTGGGGCAGATTAATTCGAAAAAATTTAAAAGCACTTTTCATGCTCTCAAAAATATAAAAAGCATTTTTGTTAAGCTGAGTCTGTTGTTTTATGTATGTATATCTCCTTGTTTAAATATAACAGATGTTTCTACTATGATTTATTTGTTTTCTGGGAGATTACGTTTAAACAAAATATTATTTGGCTTTTCTTCAGAATAAAATTAAAAAGTTTATTAAACATTTTAAGAAATATTAAAACTTTCATATACTATGAAAAACTATTATGTTCTTGCACAATATAATAAAAGGTATGATTACTTTAAAAGAAATAAAATAAAAAGTTTAATAAACTTCTTTATTTTATTCTGGAAAAAAGCAAAATAATATTTTGTTGTAGTGATACTAAAAAAATGTAGTTTTTAAAATCGGTTCAGTAGTTTACAAGAAAATTTATCTTTTTATACATAAACATAAAATTTGGTATTTGGGTATGTATATGTCGCATAAAACAGACACCCAGTATTTGGTATAAATTTTCTTAAACGAATTTAAAAAAAATAAAAACTGTTAAAGAAATAAAAAACCCTTTAAGATAAGGTATAACTTGACCCCCTTTTCCCTTTGAAATTTTTGACGTTTGTGTTGGTGGGAGGAAGAGCCCTACACAAGTAAATTTTGACAGAAAAATATGTCAAAAAATACAAGTTTATATGTCTTAGGAACTTTTTATTAGCAATTTATTTTTGTATTTACATTTTAATTTTGACGTTCTGGTTTTGTGATACTATCATGTAAATTCTTAAAATAAAATTATTGTTTACTCTTATTTACGTTAATTAATAATTAATATAATTGGGTTTTCGCCAAAACAGTCAATAAAATACAAAAGTTATATTGAAATGGTTAAAAAACACATGATTATTTTTTTCATGGCCTACTTTTAAACCAATATCAGTAATAAATGGGAAAATATACAATATCTCAAAAAAGGATTAAAAGAAATATAAAGTGTGATACATTTTTAAGAAGGTAATTTTAATGCTAAAAATATACAGGGTGTTTTAATTAAAACTTCCAAAAATAAATAAATATATCAAAAATGCGTAACTTTACAAAAAATAAAAAACATATCTGCACTCTGCATAAGATGTTGAAAAGAAGAAATACGTTGTAGCAAATAAACGACGCAAGATAGCGAATTGCGGTTTTCTACCGTAAGTTTGGCTTAAAATTTGAGCCTCGCAAATGGGGATCAGTTTTTGTGTAAAACATACAGAAACATGAGTTTTCTATAGAAAGCGTCGAATTTGTGGGCCAACTGTACAGTTGACCTAGTTAGGTATAGGGAAAACTAAAAGAGATAGCAAAAATCTGATTGCGCAACCTCGATTTCAATTTATGAAACAAATTCAATGGTGAAAATTGAAAATAAATCATGGCTAACTTGATTCGTTTTAAAGATACAGTGTTCTTCAAATTTTGTCAATTTGGCCAGACACTTGTAACTTGCTTGATATTAGTGGAAAAGAATAAATTGAAAAGTTTTAGGGATTCCTACGTAGAATTCAGTTATACCCTATATTTTCTCCATTGACTTTTATGTTAACGTTATAACACAAAGTTGGGTTTTTTAATAGAACACCCTGTATATTTTATCACCAATAGAAACGTTTTCTTAAAAGCCGTCAAAAATACCACATTTGATATAGTTAATTTCACATAGTTTCGAAAATTAGCCATCGTCAGGAGTTCGGTAATAAAATAGAATTTTCAAATAAAACACCCTGTATATATTTATGACCATTAAAAATACATTTTAAAGACATTTAAAATAATTTTCTCTAACAGTTTCGAAAATATGAGCTTCTAAATCTTAGCGCGAATATCCATCCATCCTATATTTTAGATTTATATGGTTATACTGGCCGACCCGTGCCCACTTCGTTGGACTTTAATTATATTTTTCTCTAAACTTTTTGTTCAATCATAATAAAATATAGCCTATAGCTTTCTGATTGTGAAAGAATTTGCATAATCGGTTCAGTATTTCCGAAAATTAGCCCTTACAAAGTAACAATAAAAGTTACAAAATTTACCTCTTTATTTATATTAGTATAACTGGATATCGAACAAAAAAATCCACTAAAGATAAGTAAATTCGTTGCTTCTTTCTGATCTATTTTTATTTAAAAAAAAACTTGCTTTGGGCGAGAATGTATTTTTAATGCCACATTATAGAAAAATAAAAAAAATTTTTTGACCAAAAATTAAAAAAATGTTAAGGCTGAACAACCCTGATCACTTAGGGGTATAAAACATAGATAGTAGCCGATTATTAGACCTACTGAATATGCATATAACATTTGGTAACAATCGGTAAAGCCTTTAAATTTATCAAATGTGGTATTTTGTTAAAGCTCCTTAAAACATCTTTGCAAATAACCGCCAAATAAAATAAAATCCCAATTTTCCAATCCAAAAAAAAGTTTTATCTTTGTAAAAGTTCTGCATGGTTTGAAACACCGAAAATACAATCAACAGACATTAATTTTTGTCGGGTTTCTTAAAAAATATATATTTTGGTTAAAGGAAACGTACCGTTATTATTGACAGTATTTAAAATTATTATAAAAAAAAGAATGTTTCGTCCTTATAATAGCTTTTAAATATATTTTTTTAAATTGTTTACACTACTAAACACTTATTTTAAAAGGTAAGATCTAAAGAAAGCTTAAGAACTGTCAGCACAGCGAAAAGACACATAAAAGCTGGTTATCCTATAAAAAAATTAAAGAAAAAAGTGATTTCTTGTAAATGAACGAGTTTGCACATTGGAAAGTAATTTTTTATTCCATACATTTTTTCTTTGTAATAATTTTCAATAGTCAGTAATAACGGTACTGGTATACCACTAATATTATTTGATGATTGCATATTAGGTTTTAGTCAATGCAAAACTTTTTATAAAAACAACTTTTTTGCAAAATTAATGCTAAAAAGTTTTCCATATGTAGACAACTTAGGCACATAACACTCACATTTATAAAAGAAAGTTTTATGGGAGCTAGGCGGGCACAATAAAGACATATGTACACATGTAGATTTGTTGCTCCTCCCGCATAGTTAATAAAATTTAAGTTACAACGTTGTTTGAGCCGAATCTTTAATTAAGTAATTTACTGTTATTAAATTAATTTATTTGTTTCTTAATTTTAGAATATAATTACAAAAATTTAACCCAAGTCGTAACTGCCAATATTCTTGGTATACCATTTCCTTTCGTCGGTGTCGACGGAACTACTGCATGTGATAAAATCTACGAAGAAGACGGAACATCAAAAAACAACTGTCAGTTTGAGAAGGGTAAAACCTATGTATTTAAGAATGCCATTGATGTCTTGCAGATTTATCCGAGGGTAAGCTTTAATCTAAAATAATTATTTTAAGGCGATAATCCATTAATATGGATCTTAATTTAAACCGCTAATACCCAAAGTGGTCTACTGGGCATTTCCCTAAGGTTCCCAGTTCCCACTTATAACTTTTTGACCGTTAAGCGGGATTTACCCTTGACAAGTTATTGATCAAAAACTTGTTCAATTACTTTGTCAAATATTTGATAAAGAAATTGAAAAGTTGGATGTTTCTACTCTCTTCAAGTTTGGTTTGTTGGTTGGTTTTCTAGGGTTATGTTAACTATTAACTAATTACTAAAAGGCCCCTAAAAATATTGATGACAAGTTTTAATTTTTTTAGTACTTGAGCAAGCTACTTGATAAATAAGTTAAGAAAATTACCTAAAACGTCAAGTTACTTGAACAAGTTTAATTAATTGATCAATTACTTGTCAGGTGTAAAACCCGCTTTAAGCAGTGGCGACGCCAGCTTTATGGCTTAGGAAATAGCAACGATTTTATAAAAAAATGTGATAAAAGAGAAAAGATAGACCATCTTTTTTATGTATAATATTTTAATAAAGATTTATGGATGTAATAAATGCAACTAATATATTATTTATAAAAAAAAATCTTTTACTATAAATATCTTGACAATGTTTAAACAATTTTAAAAAAACAAAATGTACTTAATAACTTTTACTTTAAAACCGATGTAGAATCATCTAGCGATATGGCCGTGCGGAGAAATGATTTCTATTTATTTACGCTAAAACCCTTCGTCGAATAAAAAACCCATAATATTCAATCACTCTCAAATTTAACAGATATTCGAAAAAATATAAAATGATCTTAACATTATTGTTCTTAAAAATTTTAACACCTTGTAGTTTCAAAATGTTTAGGACATACAGCGTGTCTACGTAAGTAGATATTTCTAAAGGAAAGGTTTCTTCCCTCTATTTTCAAATTGCCTACTTCAAGATTGTAATAGAAAGAGGCAAGCAAAACACCTTTTCTATCAGAAATTTCTAGTCCCTAAGTTGAAAACCCCAGATATCAAATTTTATCAGTTAAGTACGAGGTTTGACCAAAAATTTAATTTTTTTCTTAAGAGTAAAGTAGGTACCTGTATTTTACTAATACTGAAAAATGAAAAAAATAAAATAAATTAAAAATAAACTTTTTATGTTTTTTTGTGGATAACGATAAACATTTAAATTTTTCTAATGGTGCAATACCTCTAAAAACTATTAATTTTATAGGACAATTCTAGCATACTAGCATACTTTTGAACAAAAATTTAATTATTGGTTAAACTATGGTTAAACATCGTAAATAAACTTTTTATAGAGAGTAACTACTTGTTTTTCGTAAAATTAATAATCAAAATGTGGCTTTGTCAAATCTAACGTATCACCAAATACAAGGAATGTTTTGTTTTATCAACCTTACAACAATTCCATTCAGACACGTTAACATATTAAAAAAAAGTTGGTAATTTTGCAATTACATTTAATTAAATAATACAAGACAAGCTTATTAAAAAATTTTATAGCTTGCCATGAAGGTTTGTTATATTTATTTTTTCAAAAGTTATCTTACATTTTCGCTGTAAAATGTACAGGGGAGCCAATAATTAACCTCTTAAAATTTACATATGATTTCCCTTCGTTTTGCTCGGCAACGCACCACCCAGTATATCCAGAGTATAATATAAATAAATAACAGAATACTTGTGAAAACGTATCTTACGTGATATTCTTTATCAGAGAGTCAATACTAAGTATATGCATAAGTTTTTTTTAGTTTTGACCCGGTAAATTACGCAGTTATTACTAGTCAGACTTTGTGTGCAAATTAAATATAATTATTGTACATATGTTTTTGTACGTTGGTAAACAAGTTTTTTATACTTAAACTACCTAACTAACTCACTAATTAGAAAATAAAATTTAAAAGTTTATATTACTTGTATGTTTTGTGGCTTCATTGTAAAAACTAGTAATACTGCAATAACGTCATTTTAAGCAACTCATAACTTTTTTCATAGTAGAGATATGGGAATTACCGTCGTCTTCGTGTATAAATAGAGTTGGAACACTAAGTATAAGGAGTCAATGCTACCTCTTAGTTAATAGTTCAATTCGTTAAAGCACTATTAAATCATGTTTTACTAGCAAGCTAATAGTTCCCGGGCTAGTAATAAAATGGACTTCATGATAAGAATACTTTTGAAGCCTTTTAGGGCAGTTTCTTTTAACGAGTCTACAACAAATATTGATACCGCCGCCATATATGGAAGCGGCGTTTTAACCCAGCCTGTCAATGTCAAATGTTTCGGGTGTCGAACTTGACGAACACGTCAATTTTTTTGTCAGGCCAGTTTACCACAATGTTTTATATACAGTTTTTAAACATTGTGCCAAATATGGTAAGGGTTACAGTCATGAAACCATAAGCCTCAAACACATATTTCGGGTATCGGATAAGGCGGGATTTTGTTTCATTATTTTTATCGATTATTAATTCGCTAATAAAAATAGTATTTATATGCCAATGTCAAATCAATACAAAAATTTCATTGTTTCAATATTTAGATTTAAAGCTACAAAAGAATTTATATTATTTATTATTGAGTGAGATATATTTATTATTTAAATAATTATATGTAAATGTCAAATTTACTTGCATCACTTGGTAATCATCATGGAGTGTAAAGATTATTTTGTTGTTATTTTATTTGCAAATTAAAGTACCCTAATATGGTAATTCTATTTGAATGTCTAATAAAATAATATATCATCAAAATACTAATGTATAAATCACATTGTTTAAATAATATAAAGTTGCCATAATTTATCTGTAATATCAATTATGTATGTCGTGTTTTAAAGTTTATCTTAACAGATGGTTTTGCACCTGCTAAAACGCGTAAAAAATATTAAGCAGGATGTATAATATGTCGCAGGCAAATGGTTATTTTAGGAAAATGGCTGCTGCCTAGGCAAATGCCTTCTGCCTGGGCAAATGACTACATTAAAATAATTTTTATTTAAAAGCCATTTGCCTAGGTAAATGCATTTGCCGTGGTCCTTGTTAGGCAAATGACTGTAATAAATATATTTTATAACATACATACGATAACATACGTACAGTGTGTTTTGCAAACTACAGTAAAAACCAAAAATACATGTAATTTGTTTGGTTCGACCCGCTGTAGACGGTCATGCAAAACTGTCACTGTCACATTGGTTAGTTTTGGTTAGTTAAATATTTGTTTTTCAATTTGCTTTATTAGGAAATTAAAAATATATATATTAAACTAACCAGAACTAACCATGATCCCGCCAATGTGACAGTTTTGCATGACCGTCTGGTTATGCAAATATTTCTATTTCCATTTGCCTAAACATTGCTTAGGCAAATAGAATTAAATGCTATTTGACTAGGCAAATAGCATTTGAAAAAGAAAATACACCATTTGCCCAGGCGGAAGGCATTTGCCTAAAATAACAATTTGCCTGAGACATACAAATAATGTTCTTGGCCACTGGTCCGTGTAGCAAGTGTTGAAAATAACTTAATGCATTGGCCAAAATGTCTGAACATCATGTTTGTGTTACTGCTCTCTGATTAATACTCCAGTCATCTTAGTCTGCACATACCTTTATTTTGGTACAAAAATACTCTCCTAAAAATCCCCTATGATATCGTGTAAGGAACTCGAAATATGACAGGTCAAATGTCAAAAAAATAAGTTTTGTGCGAGTATCTGTTTTTTTTTTTTTACTTTTAATTGCATTTATATTTATTATAAAAGTTGTAGAACACAAAATTCTTTACAAATTTGATTCTAAGCATTTTTTGTCAGACCAACGGATTCGGTAATAGAGGACGCAGAATGTAAAGCACTTTACTGTATATACATACCTTAGCATGCAATCAATCGTGATTTTTAATCTAATATGTCATCTTTTTACTTAAGTATTTGCTAAATATCATGATTGAGTGCGTTCTAAGGCATGTACATACACTAAAGTGCTTTACACACTGCGCCCTCTATTATCAGATCCGTTGGTATGACAAAAAATGCTTAGAATCACGTTTGTAAAGAGTTTTGTGTTTTATAATAAATATAAAAGTAAAGGAAACGAGATATTCGCAAAAAACTGATTTTTTTTACATTTGTTCTGTCATGTTTCGAGTTCCTTACACTATATCATAGGGGATTTTTAGGAGAGTATTCTTTGTACCAAAATAAAGGTATGTACAGATATTCAGCTTATTCCGTGAGATTCCGAGGTGTAAGTCTAATTTAATTGGGCTATAAAGCTAATGCCTGCGTAGTACTTATCCGGTTTGGTCGAAGTACACGAAGAATCTATATTTTTGTACCCTGTATGTATATACTATCTGAGTAAATAGGTGAAGTCTCGTTTAACACAAAAAATGTAAAATTTTCGCTCTGAGCTACCGTTAAGATATTTGCGTTTATTGCCGGGCAACAAATACACTCAGGTCGACCTGATAGCTACACATGCAGGTAAAACTAAGACCTGAGCGTGTGTGGGCCAAACAGGTTTAAGTGTACAGGGTGTTTTTTGGTTGGGATTATAGGATATAGGCTAAACGGTAAAAGATACTGAAAAAACTAGAATACGCGTTTCTTTCTCTTTTTAAGTGTTAAGTTTAATGACGCAATCAGATCCGCGCTAACTTGATTGGTTAGAACATACAGGGTGATTTTTTAAAATTCTTAGTTTCTATTACCTATGTCTTATTACTCGGACATTTATGGAGGTAAAAACAAACTTCAAATACAAAAGTTTTATAACTTTTAACGAACAAAAACAACCGCAAAAAATTGACATGTTTTATAAAAGCAACAATAACAACAACATTTATCTCAAGCACTTATTACATTTTTTGCGCTGGTGTTAAATCAAAAAATGTGTTTAAATGCTTTCCATTTTGTTTAATGCGTTTTTAAGCTCACCTTGTAACTCCAAGCAATTTTTAAAAATTTTATTACATATCTTGGTTTTGTATTTCTTATCGTTTAGCCTATATCAGAAAATTCCAACCAAAACACACAAAAACCTTAATTACACAGGGTGGTTCCTAATTGCGGTGTAAAAAATTTTGGGGGATTGGTAATAAGGTAACTTTATAAAAAAGCATACAGGGTCTTATTTTTTTTTTATATTCAGAGTCATAATTAACAATATCCTAAACCGATTATTTAGATAAAATTTGACTACCTTTTGTGTTGTATTTAAAGGCAAAAGATTAGCCTCTACTTGATTATTTTTTAGGTTCTGTGGCGTCTTGAGTGGTACCTGAATGAATATTAAAAAAATTCAAGCCACTGAGTACGCAAACATCATTATAATCCGATTCAACCGATCGGATAGAACATGTTCTAATTGATCGATTTCGAAAGTTTGATTGAAATTGACCAATCAGAACACGTTCCTAAGTTTTATCCGATAGGATGAAGCTGACTTAGTATAACAATATACATGTAGTCACTGACGTCTGTGCTATATTCGTATTTTCTTTGGTTAAAGGAAATAAGGGGCCTTGTTTCAAGTGTATGATCTCAATTTATACTTTTTATTACAACAGTAAGATACATGTCCCAATAGTTTTATTTTTCAGCGCTAAATTTAAATTAATAACTATTTAGGCCATGACTACATTTATACCAGGGTGTTCAAACTTACGAAAAAATGTATTGCATTGTATAGCATTAAATGTATAGGTTTTTGTTAGGTCTGGTTAGTTTTTTATTCGAATTAACACAACAATCTAATTTTGGCGATTGTACACTTTGAAAATAGCCCCTCAAATAAAAATACACTTGCTTTCCCAAGCAGCAAGGTGACGTCTTATTGACGTCTCTTTTTGGTCATTTCTGGTCACATTTGGTCAGCAAAGACGTCATAAGATGACGACAAAATGACGTTAAATTAACCTCCCTAAGTCACAGACAGAAGACGTCCCGTTAATGACGTCTTTAAGATTACCAAAAATTGACGCATATACTTTTTTTAAAAAAGCTAAAAATAATATGATATATTTGAAAATTGAAACAGGAAAAATATCCTTACTGCTTGTAATTTCCTTGCAAACAAGTAATGCAAGGTCGCATCTCTCTGGACACTGTCTAACCTGGAGATGCAGATTTTAACACTAGCCGAAAGTATATCTTTCAAAGCTAATTGAGATCACCAACCGCAGACCGGTCTCGAACTATTTGGGTCTGGTACGGTGTAGGCGATAAAAAGCGAAGATGTTGAATAAACGCAGTAGTTTATTGTCCATTACGCCATCTATCGGTAGAGTTTTTTTCCTATTTCAATTTTGTAAAATTATTAGTCTTATTTTTCTGTCATATGATATTTCGGTCGGGTTTTGACACAAATTATATAAAGTCACAAAATTTCTCTGGCGGGTTTTCTAAACATGACGTCATTAGATTTTTATGAGCTAGTATGACGAAAAAATGACGTCAAAAAGCCGTCACTTAACGACGTCAATTAAATAACGTTCAAATGGCGTCATCATTTTAGGTCTGATGACGTCCTATGACCAAAAATGACGTCAGCTTGCTGCTTGGGTTGTTACTTGATTTCTTTTTATATCCTACTTTGTTTTTTAAAAAAGATAATACAATTCACTTAAATGCACGTCTCTGGCAATTTACAAAACAACTGATTTAGTAAGAATCGTTAGTTCTGGTTAGATGTTATTTTTATTTAATTAAAAACCAGTTACTATTTTACCATAGGGATATGAAATTAGTCTAATATCCGAATAGGAAGCTACCTTTACGTTGTCGTACAAACACTGTTTAATAGGTATTAAGTTACCTTAATAATAACCAAATCTCTTTAATTTCAGGTTAAGACTGTAGTTCACTGGTCTCTCACTGATCCTGCCACAGGAAAAAATGCAATCTGTTTTGAAGTACCAGCTAGAATAACAAATTAAAAATCACAATTTATAGAATCACAATAGTTATATTTTTTAATAAATGGCATTTTTTATTATATTAGTGTTTGATTATAAGAAGAAGCAAAACAGTATGGCGAATGTAAA